>LQNS02278143.1:4978738-4992612 GCA_001587735.2 Parhyale hawaiensis | reverse complement strand
TGCGACATTGAATACGGGAACCGTAAAATATGACCGACGTTTGAGTTTGGCAAATTAGAGAGCTGAGGGGCGTCACTTCGAGTTACGACAATAACATTGAGTTACGGTATCGCAAATAGTTTTGAGTTTCTGGCCCCTGATGTTGAGCACCTTCTCCATGCATCGAAACCAACTGTATGCTTGCTTGTTATCAGTTCACGGCGTAAAAATTCAGTACCGTAGCTGATCCATGAAGCAGAGACGAAGCTGTAATTTTTCACAAGGCAGCAGACATATCTCTCTCTGCTCTCCGTCATCTATTGACAAAGAATTTTCTCTTCAGACCGAGCTTTAAGAGAAAAGCAGATGTACTGAAAGCTCATTGGTCTGTATCATCGATACGCTATGGGGAAATGTGTGGTTTAATTCATTGTTGCTTTGCTGCTTGCTGATGTAAAAGTTCTTTGCACCTCATCTAAGGCATGGAACGATTGTGCTGCTAATTCAGGATGTGGAGTAGCCTGGGAAACAGGGAAGACTCAGAGGGAAAAATCACTCAGTTAAATAGGGACGAGGATTAAAAAAAAACTCAGGGAATTTTTGCAGGGTAGTGGATGGTGTTCATTTTGTGGGGTTCTCCTTATGACTGCTTCGTTCCCCCAGAGCCCGAGCCATACCAATATTATTTGCTCTACAATGCCGCGGAAAGGTGGACGACTGTCTATATCTATTTTGCAACAAATCTTAATATTGTGAGGGTGATTTGTAACATTTTCAGTCCCATTCAGCCCATAACCCATTGGTAATCACATTATTTGAGATGAAAATGGACACCCTGATTATCGGGGAGATTAAGAAAATTCAGGAAGAACTCGGTGAATTTTGAATTTCCTGATCGCCAGACATTATGAGCTATATATGAATTGACACCGAGAACTCATCTCTTATGACAATTTTAGTTGGCCTTTGTCAACTGTCAACTAAGATATTTTCGAAACATGTTAGTTACGGACGTATGATCAATGGCGGAGGGTGATCACAAATGCATCGGTGTCATATTTGACAGCGCGGGCATTCTAATTTTCTTATAAGACACAAATATCAATGAACAATGAATGAATCAGCAGAGGTTGCTTGATCATTCAGGTCAGGTCTAAGTTTGAGAATATTTTAGATACTAAGTTTCGCAGATGAAAATCAGAGCATTTATCTAAAATTTTCAAGTCCTCATTTCTAATAGGATGATTGTTGTCAGTCGAATGATGTCTGATACTACTGTAATTCGGACTTTCAGATGGTAATAATATTCTAAACGATATTCCTTTATGCTGACATATTCCCACCTTCAGTTGTTTCTCTGTCTCACCGATATAGGTCGCGGCACACTGTCTGCATTGATATTTGTCGACAACGCAGAAACAAGAGAAGGTGGCAAAGTGTCTCTGAATTTGAAAAAAGTTTTGTATCCTGAAATCTGAGCATAAAAATTACCCTGATCTTGTTTTGGGGGTAGAACCTATTAACAAGAGCTACAATTTTCCTTTCAAGTGCATAGCTAGATGGTCCGAAATAAGGTAAGTTGATTGAGATAATCCTATGTTCTAAAGTTGGAGGTGCAGGCTTTGCGTTGTAGATATTATTGAGCACCTTTCGAAAAGTATTATCAATAAAGTTTTTCGGGTGCAAGTTCGTCAAAAAATAGTCTTTAAAAAACGAAAGCTGAGCTGTGAACAGTTCATTACTAGAGCAAATTCGGAAAGCGCGAATGAGCAAGCAGGCCATGAGATTACTTTTGTACCTAATATTATTATTGGGAGGAAAGAATCGAACCTCAGTCCCAAGATTGAGAATGTCTTCTTCCTAAACACAGTAGTTTCGAAAGTGTTCTTATATTTGCTGATATTAATATCTAAAAAATTTAGCTGGCCATTTATTTCAATTTCGGATGTAAATTCAATATTAGAATGCTTTGAATTTAGATAGGCTAAGAATTTTTCTACATGTGAATATTTCTTGAAGAGGACAAAAGTATCATCAATATGTCATCGGTAATAAAGTGGATTAAATCTAACTGGCCAGTCTTTGAGTCATTGTTTTTCATGGTGGCACAATAAGACATTCGCAAGGGTGGGGCCGAGAGGAATCCCCAGCGCGACACCGTTGGCTTGAGAAAACAACATGTTATTGAATACAAAGAGAATATTTTTGACAGCTAACAAGATAAACTCCCTGACTTGTATTTTACTCAGACCTAATATGGTTTGATTGCTGTTGTAAATCGTATTGGAAGCAATATCAGCAATTTCTTCCAGCGGTATGTTCGTAAAGAGAGATTTTATATCGAAACTAGCCATTACGCAATTATCTGGGAATTTTCCGCTGCGCAAATCAGTAATGAATGAAAGGGTATCTCTAACAGTGTAGATATTGTTGGCTATAGGATTGAGATACGGTACGAGAAATTTAGCAAGTTGATAACAGCAGTTACAGATTGCTGAGAGGATGGGTCGCATATCGGTGCGCCGGTCTCGTGAGTTTTGGTAGCCCGTACAGCAGTCCTGGCCGAGAGTTGAATCAGTGAGGTGCTCGTAAGTGGCAGAAACAGAAGCTCCTTTTGATTTTAATGACGATAATAATCTTTTGAGCCGATCTTCTAGGCGCAGAGTTCCTTTGAACCAATCTTTATCAATACGTTTAAATATTGCTGGATCATTCAATATTTCCATCATTTTTTCATCATAATCTTTTCTGTTAAGACTGACAACTCCGTTGCCTTTGTCTGATTTCACGATAACTATTGTCTGATCATTACGTAATTTATTCCAAATTCTTAATGTTTTCTGATCATTTTGCTCGTACAAACGCCTGAATCCGTAGAAGTTTTCGAAAGCAATATTTTTGATTTATTGATCTATGACAACAGCAACGATAGAGAAAATATTGTACGAAGTTCAATCAATGATATTGCTTCGGGCTGAGGTTCGATTTTTTCCTCCCAATTAGGTACAAAATTAATCTCATGGCTTGCTTGATAATTCGCGCTTTCCGAATTTGCTCTAGTAATGAACTGTTACAGCTCAGCTTTCGTTTCTTAAAGACTATTTTATGACGAACTTGCACCCCAAAAACTTTATTGGTAATACTTTTCGAAAGGTACTCAATTATATCTACAATGCAAAGCCTGCACCTCCAGCTTTAAAGCTAGGATTATCTCAATTAACTTACCTTATTTCGGACCATCTAGCTATGCACTTGAAAGGAAAATTGTAGCTCTTGTAGATAGGTTCTACCCCCAGATCAAGATCAGAGTAATTTTTAGCTCAGACTCAGGATACAAAACTTTTTCAAATTTAAAGACACTTTGCCACCTTCTCTTGTTTCTTTCGTTGTCTACAAATATAAATGCGGACAGTGTGCCGCGACCTATAGTAGTGAGACCAAGAAACAATTAACTGAAGGTGAGAATATGTCAGCATAAAGGAATATCGTTTAAAACTTTATTACCATCTCAAAGTCCGAATTACAGTAGTATCACAAATCATTCGATTGACAATAATCATCCCATTAGAAACGAGGACTTTAAAATTTTATATAAATGCTCTGATTTTGATCTACGAACCTTAGAATCTATTATATTCACAAACTTAAACCTGAATGATGACGCAAGCTCTACTGATTTATTTATTGCTCATTGATACATATTTATGTTTTATAAGAAAATTATAAATTTACTGTATCTAGGATACCAGTTGTATAGCTTTAGGTTCTCCACTTTCGTTAGTTTCTAATTTGGTTCCCTGATGATGATTTTGGATAAAATTGAAAGCTTGCAATCCGAAATCATGTTCTTCATTATAGCCCTCGTCTAATTTTCTCGGATCTTCTTTTTGTTTCATTCCTTTGTCTTCTTCACACGCTAGGCTTGTTGAATGGGGGTTTGTTAATTAACCTCATGGAGTTTCTCCGTTCCCACGTCGCCAGCCTGGTGTGATTTAATAATAATAATAATAGTAAAAACTCGCTTTTCTGCTGGAAATTCTATTGCTGATATCGTCAAACTGCATTTATTCTCATGTCATTTAAGAGAAAGATGAATTAAGGCGGAGAACGTTCATATCTTACGATAATTTTTGTTGGTCGATGTAGCGTATCCTTCTGAAATACAATTATTAGTATCAAAAGTATGGTCAATGAAGCGTCATCGTAAATATTCGCCGTCGTTTTTGACAGCGTTAGCGCTCGAGTGTAATAATAATATTCGAACATCAATGTGGCGCCTCCTGATGTTACGCACGGGACAGATATTCCTACTTGCTGAAAACGGTCCTCTTCCCTAACGACGCCGTTGCATTTTACCTATTTTCGTATCAGCTTTGATCCCGCCTAATATTCCTCTGTTTCCCCAAGGTCTTGGCAAATATACAATGGACAACCGTGCACTTTTAGGCGCTCGCTGAAGAGAATACCGTGGGATATCCTACACATCAGCTATGGGCTTAGGATTGGTTTTCTAACCTATATTGTGCCGGGGCCACATAATTTAATCGTACACTCAACGTATGATCGACTTTCGTTCAGCTCGCACGTCATCCAAATGTAGCCACCATAAATGTCTGTAGCTAGGATACCCATGGAAAGTGCGTACTCAAACGACGCGCTGGCTAAACATCTGCTCATAAGTTGACCGTGAGATTGTGTAGTATGACCGGAACGTATCGGACACTCCATCGGTTACGGTACTTGAGCTTTGTAGTATCCAGTTTTTAAAAAATACGCTGTCCTTACGTACGCCATTGGACGGTCTTTAAAATTTTAAAATGGACCCGTGCGTGAAAAAATTCACACAATAATCGATATGTTTGCTCTCTTCTTTGACTTACCGCTTCCACATTTTCCCGCTGACGCTTATTAGCAATTCTTATTTCCTTCTGTAATCCTTCTGCTTCAAGTCTTTCTTGTCACTGTGCCCCATAGACGCTTCATCTTTCCATTGATAGCACGTCTTCGTTCTTGAGACTGAAGTAGTATCGTTCTTCTTTCACGTTCCCTATCCTCTTTCTTAATTAAACGTGCGTCTTCCTAAGTAAAATTTTAGGTAAAACACTGCAATAAACTTAAATGCCCCTCCAGTCGGCTTATAAGTAATGTTAGTGCGCCGTATCCATAATACCGTCTTCCATGCTTGACTCTCTGCTTCACTGAAGTGCTCAAAACTTATAAAAAAAAACTATAAAATCGGACTCCAGAAGCTGCATACATACTGTCCCGAATTCAAGAAGAGTTTCAAGCAAGAAGTGCATCCAGATGAAGAGATAAGGATCCAATATTCACTATCTTCTGCTAGTTGACCATCGATCTCTACGAAAACGTAACTGAATTACAAAATCTCCAACCTGGCTTATTTTTCGCCTATCAGTTTCATTTCCTTCAAAGCGGACACGAAATGAATACGCCAAGCGTTTCTTACATTAGGATTTTCTGTCGCGCCTTGTTTACGCATAGTGGTCTTCCGGCCGTGGATTCTTTTTTTTTATGATTGAATAGTCTGTATGCTCGATCGCCTTCTTATCTGGATAAATTGTGCAATAACTATTGTACTTGATCCAGTCATACTTTTACGTAATGTTTGATTCAGTGTTCTGTGCGTGTACAAACACAAAATCATTCGTTAAAGTAGCACAATAATATCTGTGCGTAAATAATGTGGGATAACTTACCAGCTTCAGAATAAATAAAAGAGTCAAAGCAAATCCTAAAATCATATTTCAATAAACTGCATAAAAATGAACGTTTCGGGCTTAAGTATTGCCCATCATCATAAGTATGCCCTTCATCAGCACAAAAATCTGTAAGAATACACAAAGAAATAAATGAAAGGAGAATAAACATATCGTCTAAAGTCTAAACAACAACAGTTACAGCCGCTAAACACAGAAAGGAAAAAACTAAAAAAAATAGTAAGATTAAGGAGCGATTTACAGTGGGTATGAACTCGTTTAATTCTGGTTTTGATTTCGTGATATGCAATGACTCTAAAACTGTAAGGTTCGTAAAACTGTTTGAACTGAGAACTGGCAATATTTTAACGCATCCTGTTCAGTCCAGCATAAGGGACCATACAGCACAGTGCAATAGTGAAATCGAGGAAGGCAGTTTCAAGGTAATGGGCAGTGCAAACAGTTTTATCAACCTTAGAATTTTAAAATCATTGCATATCACGAAATTGAAACCCAGAATTAAACGAGTCACAGAGTTCATACCCATTGCAAATCATTACTTAATCTTAGCTTTTTTTTAGATTTTCTTTTAGATGTTTAGCGGCTGTAGCTGTTTTTGTTTAGACTTTAGACGATTTGTGTATTCTCCTTTCATTTAATTCTTTGTGTATTGTTACATATTGTCGTGCTGATGATGGGCAGAACTTAGGCCTGAAACGTTCATTTTTATGCATTTTATTCAAATATGATTTTAAGATTCGCTTTGGCTCTTTTATTTATTTTGAAGTTGAGACTTGTACAATGTCAAAACCTGAAGGAAAACTTACCAGCTATGTCATTGTTTTAATTAAGTAGCTACACATTGGGTGTTGTGTTGAGGTGTTGGGAGAGCTATGATAGATTAGCTAAGCTACCAGGAATTATTTCCTTTTGTAGCTGGGTCCAATCTACTGAAGCGTGCAAAATAAGAGAACAAGTTTCATTATTCGAAAATAAAGTTTAACCATGTAGAGTAGGTTAATGAATCTTTTGATGGGGCCTTAAGGAATGTATTTAACATATTTCTACAAAATATCAGGACAAACATAACTGTATTTAATACAATAGAGCAATCTAACAAACAATGACAAAAATTGAACAGTGCAAAATAAGAGAACGACCGTCTCTAAAACATTCTCACATTTACCCCGGTCATCTGGCAACATTCAATTTCGTGTACATGACTTCTAGAACTGCCACTCTTACGATTAAACCATTCTAGAAACATGGCACCTCACGTGAAAGTTACTCCTGAGCTGTGGGAAGACATTGTTAAGCTCAGGTCCTCAGGAATGACTCTTTCGGCCATATCAAGAGAGGAAACCGATCCAAGAGCGTTGTTTCTCGTGCTTTGAAGCTCTATGATGAAAAGAAACAGCTGGAATCACCGGTATCTGCAGCCCGCCCTCGAAAAACCACCGTACGAGTTGATAGGATTATGAAACGCTATGCCCAGAAGGATCCTTTCGAAACTGCAGCCTGAATTTCCAGAAAGCTGAAGGTCAATAACAACATAGAAGTGTCTCGCTATACAGTTTCTCGTCGCCTCATGCATGTGGGTTAAAGGCACGCAGTCCTGCCACTAAACCACTTATCAGTAAGAAGAATAAGAAAACAAGACTTGAATATGCGGAAAGGCACATCGTTTGGAGAGATGAAGATTGGGAAAGAGTACATTTCAACGACGAAAGTAAATTTAATATGGTTGGATCTGATGGCAGACGGTACATATGTTAGGCCGGGGCCCCACAGGAAGCAGCAACCGACGCAATGCGATCTTTACGGGAGTAGTGTTGCAGCAATGCACGGGTGTCGCGAGCCATCGCAGTTGCGGCAGCAGACTGCTGTACCCTCCGAAACATTTTGTCGTGCAACAAATTTGTCGCGTTGCACGTTGCTTGTCTCGCCGGTGTGGCGGTGGCCTTAGACGTGCAACAGGTGACAGGCTGAACCCGAAATGTGTCACAACAACTGTAAAGCATGGGGGAGGTAGCATAATGGTGTGGGGCATGTTTTCATCTGAAGGAGTTGGACCGTTGGTGGCCATTAAGGAAACTGTCAATGCTTATGTGTATCTCAATCTTGTACAGCAATATGATATCCTATCTCTACGATCATCACCAAACCAGCCAGCAATTTTTATGCAGGACAATACCCCGTGCTATACTGCAAAGAAAGTGAAGGAACATTTTACGGAAGAGAATATCGAAGTCATGAAGTGGCCTGCCCAAAGCCCGGACCTGAATCCTATTGAAAATTTATGGAAAATTATAGGTGACAATGTAAGAAAACGACAACCATCAACAGTAAAGGATCTGTGGACTAAAATTTAAGAGGAATGGAAAAAAATAACTCAAGAGTTTTCTAAGAAACTTGTGATGTCGTGTAATCGTCGCTGTGCTAAAGTTATTGAAAGTAAAAGATTTAGTACTCCATACTAATTGTTCTAAACCTAAAATTAACCGTTGTTCCATGTTATTTGTTTGTAAAATTGTATTTAGAAAAGATCGTTCTCGTATTTTGCACTGTTCAATTTTTGTTATTGTTTATTACATTGCTCTAATGTATTAAGTATAGTTTTGTTTGTCCTGATATTTTGTAGAAATATGTTAAATACATTCCTTAGGGCCCCATCAAAACATTCATTAACCTACTCTACATGGTTAACCTTTATTTTCAAAAAATGAAAATCGTTCTCTTATTTTGCCCGCTAGTGTATGTCTCAGTTTTGCCTAAGAACCGTTAATGAATACATGACCTATACTTTTAGGTGCATCAGCTAAGCCAACGATTCATTTCTATTGCAACTGGTCAAATTCATACCTCAGTTTTGCCTAAGGGCCGCTGCTGCCATCCACATCCCATATTGCTCTGCGCAGGCTTCAGGGGCTCGCTACTCCGCTGCTGGCATTGTCTTCCAAATATTTCTTGGCAAAGGTTTTACTGTGATATTAATTTCAGCTTGGGCCACTCCAGAGAGCAATAAAGGGGCACCTCTCCGATGTTTAATCTGCCAGAAATATGAGCAAAACAAGCAATAACTCTGCAGCTCTGACTACGATTTATGTTCCTTATCTTTATATATAAGAAGTAGCTCGCCCAAAAATGTCCGTCTCCATCTTGTAGAAAAACAAGGACGAGTTGCTGAAGCGCGCAATGAAGGATTTCCGTGCGCACTGGAAAAGTTTTTCTTGCCTGCTAGATGAGATCCTGTGCCTTCTGATGGAGTCGTAGTCCGTCTCGAGCAAACATTCGTTTTATACCCGTCGAATTTCTTTTCTGTAGAAACCGTTGCCCCCCAAGAGCACAGCATGCGAACATTTCAAGGAACTACATTTTCCGTGACCGTGAATACAACTAGGTTTCAACATTCTACTAAAATATGCGTTTTTGTAAACTTAACTTGATTCGAAATCGGAAAGAGATTACGAGAGAGATATTGACACTTGCTGTTGAGTTGAAAGAGCAGAAGCCCTTGAAAATTTAAGCAATTTCTGAACTTTGAAACAGTGGGCCAGCCGCAACCGGACCCAGCGGCAATATTGTCGGATGGCTCTATAAAGAACGTTACGCATTTTGCGCTCTCGTAGGCAGTGGCCCTTATGGAGAGTTTGTATAAAGCACCCATCGAGATTCGTTTGGCCCTGTTGCTAATTGTGCTATTCATATAAAACTGTAATTCAGACGTTGCGGCAGGTCATGAATCAGTTTATTACTTCCTCTTGACTCGACGCTGGTGTTTCAAGAGGATAAGCAAAGGGACGTGTATTATGAAACGGAACCGAAGCACAGAGCACCTCATAAGCGTACGAAAAAAGATTATATGAAAGGCTCGTCAGTGGAAATAGAAAAAAGGAAGGAGTCAACGTGGGCATGAAAAAAGCCCAGAAAACCTAGTTAGGTGTATAGTGTAGCATGATGGGTCCTCCTCCCTGTGCGACGACTTGTATTAAGTAGCTACTGCACTCACGCACCCAAGGGTCCCGAGTGCCTTCTCCGCAGGCGATGTAGCATCTGGCCGCAGTTCCTGCTGACGAGGTTAGTTTTGTAAAGTTAGGTAGGCTCTCAATACTTCTCCTTGTTTCGGGAGGTGGGCTGCCGATCGAGGTGGCTGACCTATTCCCGCTAGACTTCTACTCTCTTGTATTTCGCTTCCTTCCCCTGTGCGGCGTAACTGAGCAATAGCGTTCAGCCGTGCCCGGGGGTTGGAGATGCTCAACTTGCGCCTTTTTCCTGTCAGTAGCGCACTGGCCACTCTCGAGACCTACCGGCAGAAAAGCCGAGACAAAAATCATTGACAAATTAAAACGCGCCTTAGTCGGCGTACGAGCCTGTGGTTACACACAGGAATAGTTCGGCGTGATATAGGCAGTGTGCCACTGAAGCGCTAGTAAAAACTTCTACTACTACTAGCTACTGCACAACCACAACATACATACATGGTTGAACAATGCCTGGATTGGGTTGGAAACGAAGTTCTTGCCGGTTTTTTAATACTATGTATTGTATTATTCAATTGTGGAATATATTGTTTCTATAATTTTATTTTCATAACATTTTGCAGTCTATTTTTCTTGTTTTCGAGTATTACAAATTGTTTGTTTTCAGCTCGCCAAAATGGAATGTCAAGGGGAGAAAAATAACCAATTTCAACATCTCCTTTTTGTTTATAATCAAAGTCTAAGACCACAAAAATTGCTCGCGATCCCAGTCGGAAGTAATGGTTGTGATTATAGTAGAACAACTATGATTATGGTCAAGATTTTGGTTGATTATTATCGAAATATCCTCCATATTCAACCATTTATGGGTTGCATTATAGTAGTGATATGTCACAGCCTTCGACCATAATGCCAACTATAATTCCCAACCATACATACCCAATTACAACCATTAAGGTTGTAGCTACACAACCATGATCTACCATAGTGAACCGTAAGAAACCCCATTCACGACCAATATCGACTGTGTTCAGCGAATGATCAACTATATTCTACCATGATAAATTGTTTCAACTGTAGACATATTGTGCACTGGATGCCTGATTTGTTCGCTGATGATTAGGTGCGTATAAAAAAAAGTTTAATTCATACGTGCGTGTTAGGCCTGCAGCTCATAATGGTCAAAGGTCCTAAACTTCAGAACTATGCTATAGAGCAGGAGATTGAACCAGTCTGTGCAGTTAACGCACGTTTATATGTAACTTCTTTAACCCTAAGACGGTATAGAGCTATACTACACAGTATAGAGGAAGTCACATCACGATTCATGAATGTTGACCGTACCCGTTATTAGGGTACGTAAGGCTAAATATACCATGAAATTTGACATCCTTTTACATAAAGCTAATGGAAATAATTTCTGCATAAAACGTTACAGATATAAACCAAATAAACATAAAAATAGACGGCAATACTTGATCAAAGGTTACAATACTATTTAACAAGGGATACAACAAACAAATAAGGATGATGGATAACTACGCTAAAGTGGTTAATAAAAATCGAGAAACAATATAGATAAAAATAACGTTAATGCGGTTAACGCCCTTACTTACCCTGCATTTTTTTTTTTTTTTTGCAATTCATTGACAGGAAAGAAAAAACTTAATATGGGCCCAATTTTTTTGCACTATAATATGAATTTTTAGATGTTTCGCATTCAAACTTATAGTCATTCAATATCATTTTGGTCGATTATGTTGAGAATTCTAGCCATATTATTGTAAACAATGACAATCCATACATATTTTTCTCCAAATAATGGGAGAAATTCCTCTCATGACCGTACGTACGGAAATCCGTTGATAACCTACCATGGTTATGCACTAGCATATGATCTACCATATATAGTCTTCCAACATCCATGTACTACCATATATATATATATAGTCTTCAAACATCCATGTACAACCATCGACCTTCGTTTCCTGATAAACCTTAAACAACTAATATTGCCTCCACCAACATCGGTCTGGTTAGTACTTGGATGGGTGACCTAAATATACTAAAATGAACCTTATGTTTTGGTCGACAAATCTACCATATTGTTTCATCATCATAATCGACCGTAATCTCTCATACACCACTATATTCTACTATAATCACAAACATTATTTCCGACTGGGATGTATGCGCTGTATATGAAGAAGGTGTCATAGCTGACTAGCTGTAAGGACCGCTCGTTATTAATGGTATGCCAATTACAAAATTAAAATTTTGTTGTTAGACTCACCTGGTCCTGGTCGTTCAGTCGAGATCGATGAGAGACGATTATGCCATCTTTTGCACGAAAATTCTCGTCAAACTACAAGGGAACTGGCAGAAAAAAATGGAATGCTCCCACATTGGCGTATAGAAACATCTTCACTCTATGAAAGAGGTTCAGAAGTAGGGATCATGAGTTCCGCATGCTTTAAAGTGACTGCAACAAAAATCTACGAGCCATCAACTCCTGTGGTTTCCTTGTTCGTCACTGTCAACTCATAGTCGCAAGCAACGATTTCTTTACAGAATCGTCACCGTAGACTAAAAATGGCGCCTGCTCGTCAATAAAGGCTATGCGCGGAGTTGTGTTTAGTATAGATGCGAAATTTAAGGCCTGGTTTGCTAGGTTTTTCGATTAAAACCGGGTAGTTTTTACAAACGAGATGTTGCAAATCTTGGTAAACGTGTAACTTAAGCACCAAAGAGCATCCAAACAAAGAGCGAGTCGGAAAAAGTAAGAGCAGCACAAAAATTATCACTAGAGTAAAGAAACAGCGAAACCACGCGATAGTCAAATGAATGAGTGCAAGTTTTGACGAGGATAGTGACGTTAGAAGATCTGCGAACGCCTGCATTTAGACAAAATTTGATTCAGTTTACTAGTATTTATTGCAGAAATTCGCTGGTTGACTACGCGATCAAATGACTCCTGAGTTCGCCGTTATTTGACAACCAGACCAGTCAAGTCTGTCCAGAGACCAGGGCAGCAAAATGTTCCTCGCGTAGACATAGTTTCCTAAGCTTTTAAATTTATCTTGAGACATCATTTTAACCATCCTACACGCATTGATAGTGTGATGAATAAAAGTTATTTTCCCTTCTGAACGTCTAGTACACACGGCCTTTAATTACAATGAATGGCGAACTGTACTGAACGCATTTGACCCAGAGTACAGCAGAGATAGATTTATGGAAAATAGTTAGAGAAATAAAGGATATAATTTGGTTTAGGTCATGTCTATCACTCGCTATGGGGAAAGTGTCAACATGAAGAATAGATGAACAGTCGGAAGTGAAACGCAGACATCTCTATAATATAAAATGATTCTAAACTAACCTAGTCTCGTAAATGTGAAATGATGCTAGAGTAACTTACTGTAGCTATTAGCCATGAAGTACCTTTCGATGATCGGACCCGCCTCTCACGATGTTTAATTATCGTACTCCCACTGCCTAGAATGCATCATAGAGTGCAATCGTTCAACTACATTCTATAGTATCTGTGATTAGCGAAACTTTTGTACATGCAGGATAAAAAAAGTGAAGTGAATTAATTGCTTGTTATCGCTGCCTTTCTTACATATTCTGCTGCAAGTAGAAACTGACGTTGACTGCTGTCGCTTAACTATATTTTCACTAGCTGATTCTCGGAAATCCTTCTACTATGTTGACTATTTACTGGCCAATATTTTCGTAACAGGTCATATTTTAGTATGTAACTGAATAAATAACGAATGCGCTCAATTATCTATATATTAATACGCTTGTATCTACGTGTGTGTGTGGGTGTGTGTGTCACGCTCTTCACAAATAGATAGGCGTAAATTAGAGACTTGACTTCATTTCACCCTTATCATATCTACGCTTTCGTTTTTCTTTGCAAAAATTTCGCTAGCTTTGCTGCTGGCAGCGGATGGCATTCCTCATAGGGTCTGAGGCGTAGCCAAGATACGCCCTGGGTAAAGAAAAGGGTAGTGTTGGCATCTCTGCTCTAAATTCATTTTTCGAAGATAATTTTGCTGCTGAGAGAGCATCAGCCAGTACAGTGCGATGTCTGAAGAAATGCAATGACATCTTCGGAACAAAAGAATACTCTCCAGCGAATGAAACAGTTGACCCAATTTATTTTCGTTTATTGTATACTGCTTTGTAT
>LQNS02278143.1:4918381-4950642 GCA_001587735.2 Parhyale hawaiensis | reverse complement strand
TGCCTCGAAGAAATCGTGTCACCAGTGATGAAGACAGAGAGCGTATTATTCAGAGCCATATTGACGGTGAAGATTTCTTGGCTCTTGCTTCTACGCTGGGTGTGCGCCGGACAACAGCTTACGCCATCATTGCAAATTATCAAAGAACCAGTAACGTTGAGCGTCAGCAAGGAGGAGGCCGACCACGCGTGACTGATAATGAAACTATAGATTTTATTGTGATGGTAGAAAGCAACCCACTTGCATCCCCGAGAGAGCTCATTGCCATCGTGAGAGAAATTTGACCACGTAAACTCCATTTCTCCCAAACAACTCTAGCACGCGTTTTGGAAAGAGAGCTGTATACCGTAAAATTTATCCGAAACATTCCTCAGGAGCGCAATAGTGATCGCGTAAAAGAGGCGAGATATGCGTACGCAGCCTGCATGCTGGAGTCCGGCCTTCATCGACACCGTGTGTATGTTGACGAAATGTGGTTCAACTTGTGGACGAGACGAGCCTACGGCCGTTCTGTTGTGGGCGCAAGACTGCATAGGCAAGTTTCCGGCAATAGAGGCAGTAATTAACTTGACCGTCCTTGCAGCAGTTTCAAGCCTAGCGGGAATCTTTTATTATGAAATTAAAGGGGGATCAGTCACCAAGGACACCTTTAACTCTTTCATCTCATCACTGGAACCATTCTTTGATGAACGTCCTGTAATCATCATGGATAACTGTTCAGTTCACCAGGGAATCCAGGAATTGCACCCACCGTTAGACTTCAAATTTCTGCCTGCGTATTCGCCATTTTTAGATCCTATAGAGGAATCTTTTTCTGTTATGAAGACTTACGTGAAACACCGCCTGCACACCAATGCAGCTGAGATCACTGCTGAGCAGGCACGAGAGAAGGGAGTAACGGTGGCTGAGCTGCGTAGGTTACTGCATAAAGCTGTGGAGAATGCTGCAGTGCACGTTACACCGGAGGTTGCAGCCGCCCAGTACACTCACGCTGGCAGTTACATCTTGAAATGCCTCGAACGTCAGCCTATATTTGATTAGGTTTCAAAAACTGGCATTTTGTTAGGCATTTTACGTATGCCTTATTATGTATAAGCCTTTATTTTGCGCAAGTTAAGCTCTCTTAATTGGGTAATTAAGCTTAAAACCAGTAGAAAGTGTTGTTAAAGCGTTTTTTTGAGTTTTGTCAAAAATTTTCTAAGCTATGTTAATTTCAAATGCCCAGTGTCAAATACAGATGAAGATTGTCAAAACATTTTGCAAATTTATACCTTTTTAGCAGATTCGGAACTGTGTCAAAATGTTTTGTATATTTGTCGAAAGCATATGACCAATGTTAAAAGTTACTGGTAATTGTGAAAGAAATACATATTGAGAACGTCAAATAGATATGGCCAATTATTCAAAAGCAATTGAAAAAAGGTGTAGAGTAGTACAACAGCAACGTGGCAATCTTATTTTAAGAGGGAAATCTCAAGAACGGAGGGCGAATGTCAAGGAGTAACAGCCGTGCTGCGCAACAGAGCTGCATTGTGAGAACGAGTCTCTGCTATAGCCGCGGCCCTACTGACACAACAAGCGACTCAATGTGAGCGCCTGTGAGCGATAGTGTGTTGCACGATCTGGGTTACGTCGGTAGGGACAATAGATTGCTGTAACCAATGTTACTTTTTTATGCAACTACTTTGTTGCATCTCACGTCGCTTCTTACTTCGATGAGGCCCCGGCCTAGCGCTCTTTGCGAACTTTCCTTCTATCTTCGAATGTATACTCCTCAGCTACGGAACTTGCAGCTCCGCCCTAGGCATTTAGTTTCCATTTTTGCGTATTATCAAATGAAACTCATCCTTCAATCTTGTTTTAAGCATGCGAGAGTCCTGAGTACTGTTGAATTGATAGACTTTTACTGTGTAACAGGAAGTGTGAGGGAAAATACGTGCTGCGCAGCAAGAGTTGCACTGTATAAAGTTGCCTTTCAAAAGTGCTGTAGATTCATAAATATATCTTTGCTTTCTCTCGCAGGTCACATCAGCCACGTGGCGCGCATCGCTGGGTTCGACCACGTTGGCATCGGTGCAGATTTTGACGGAATTGACAAGTAAGCGACGGCGAAAATGTAACTGCCGCTATAGTGAGTTTACCTTTGCTGGGCAGACTTGTCGCTGGAACCCATTTTCAAGGCCCGTTAGTCATTCAACGTGTGCTGTCAGCGGAGTGTCCGAGTGTGTCGCTGTAGCGTTTTAACCTTTTTTGCTACGAAAACTCCTCTTTTGCTCTGAGGTTCTAAAAAAAGCTCGTAGAGGATACTACCTACCATTATAGTCACTTGAGCTCACCTACAGCTTAGTCCAGTCCTAGATAAAATACTATCACTGACCTCAGATTGGTTTTTAAATATGTTGTTCCAATTTCCAGAGAAAGAAACAACGCCCTGCTTTTTATAATCAAAATTATAACGCAGCATCCGAAGATGCCGTCAGTACCGAAAGAAGTAACATCAGGCAAGTGCCCAGTCCTCGAACTTCTAATTCACTGCAAATAAAAAGTAAACAGTAAATATGAGAAACCTTCCTGGCGAGGTTTACTTTAACCAACCACTCTGAAAACTAACGTTTTAGCCAGAATCTTGGTAGACCCACAGTTGTCAGGACAAGACTCGACGAAGCATTCGAATAATGTACTGAAAGAACTCGTTGAAAAGGCTAACGTGTGCACGGACCTTCATTGAGATTGTTGCTTATCTTAAAAAGGTTGTTTTTTTTCCTATCGTTTACCCATGGGAGAATTGGCCCTTGTAGTGAAGCAGCTCAGCCTCTGTAACACAAACCAAACTGTCTAATTTAAATAAAAAAAATCGGGGGATTAGCTCTATTTTAACTTCTGCCAAATCGTCCTCTTGGTCGCTAATCCTCAGCTGCACGAGTTAATTGGCAATTCTCGCAGGAATTGCGATAGTCTAGTTAGTTCTCTTTCGGGCAGGTGACCATAAATGGCTTTTCCATAATGCTATTCCTACGAAACCATTGTTCAACGGCCCGGTAGAGGGTTACCCTTGCTTTAATGAATTAGTTTGCCTTTCTCGAAGGAATGACACTATGTGAAGTGTAACATATATGTAACGGTGTGAAAGAAAGGGTTAAGTATCTCGAGTTAAGCTCACTCATCCCAGTACGCATTTAGTACCAAACGTAAGAGCTAGTGCTATTGCCACCAGTCAAGTTTAATTAAGGTTTGAAAGAGTGATGATTTTAAAGATTAACCCAGTTACACATACTATGCGTTTCTCTAGATGTTACTAGTGGTATTGTTGCTACGAAAAGTGATGAGTAATGCTGGCTTGAAAAGGTTAAGGGATATAAGATTAACCCGTTAACCGCTAACGGACACTATGGGGTGTTGCAATCAGGCCTTTGGTATCACCTATGCTACACCGACCCCCAATGCGGCACAGGTTGGGTTACACCGGGTGACACTGACCACAACCCTCCTAAATTTTAGGGTTATGAGCTGGGTAACACTGCCTTTGTTTACAAACAGTGACTATGATACTAGATAATTAGTACTGTATAACAAAATGTATGACTGCCATATATTGCTTGAATTCCAGCATGTGAAGCATTTTGTGTAGTTTTCTCAACTTTTTACCCCAAAATACAGTGAAAATACGGCTCCGCCAGAAATATATATGTTTAAGCTTGCCGAAAATTCATCAACACTGTTGGGGCACTGAGATCGCTCGTTACATTCACTGTAACACTAGTAACACTGTGAGGGTCACACCGGCGTCTGATTGCAACAAGCTCCGGGTGTTACGGTTAACGTAGGGTGTTCCCTTTTGTCGACGTCATTACAGTGCTGTGATTACAATACATTAAGGTTCACTTTATGCCTAATGGGTGAGTACAGAATGTCTAGCCATAGGTGCAAGGTGACATTGCTGACATCTGCGTCTACATACACAATTTGATGCGAGGATGTGCAACCCGCACGTCATCTTGATATAACTACATATTTAAAGTCAGAAGCATAGATACGGAAGCATGAACGAGGTGCGAGCTGCAAATTCTGGCATCAAGGTGTACCTGTGAATGCATAGTGCAGCCTCGAAAGTGAAGCGCGAAAGTCATTGCCAGTGTCAGTGTTCTAAGAAGCAGATGTGCAAACGTTCAAGTCAGCAGTGTATGAATTTTCAGGCGATTTTTCCCCGCAGTGTTCCAGGCGGGCTGGAGTTGCTTTGGTTTTCATCACTTGTTGGTCGACGGCAGCGCATGTACTTTGAATAATAAGTAGACTGCCCATGACCCATTGGAGCACCATCACCATCTTCTTTGCTTTTCAAAGGAATATTCAACACTGTGCCTGTGAGCAAGGATAAAATATATACATATATGATGTAGTCCAGTTGAATTTCTCGTATCATCTTTACATCTAACGCACACGTTCATGCAGCCGAGCTCAGGTTCATCATCCGTATCACGCATATAGTTGCCATTAATCTTCAACCCTCGAATATCTTCCTATCTTATAGCGAAGATTCTGTGCAGGGTGACATACGAACCAGCAAACAAATAAGCACGCTAGCGAAATTATCATGAATAAATGCTCAGTTGACGCGGTACACTTTTATTTCCCGTAGCCGAGCTCAGGGGGGCCTCCGCATTGATATAGTGTCATTCAATCTTCAACGCTCGAATTTCTTTCTATCTTATAGCAAATGTTGATGTTCCTTTTGGCTTTAAAAGCAGTAGACTGACGCTATTTTTCAATTGTCTTAGCTACTGAACAACCGACGTACATGGCAATCGGTATACCAGTTACGACGCTGTCAGTCTCGTCCTGACGCTTGAAAGATCTCAGGTGCACTCCTGTGACCCCGGTTCCCCTTTGATATCTAATTTCTTCCTATAAGTTATAGCGATAAATTCTGTGCATACAAGCAAGTTCACAGTGACCGTCAACAGGTTGGTTAATCATGACAATAATGCCTCAGAACACCACACGGACTGGAGGATGTCTCGAAGTACCCCGCCCTGCTGGAGCAGCTGCTGCAGGAGGGCTGGTCTGAAGACAACGTCGCCAAAGTCGCTGGTGCGAACTTCTTACGCGTCTTGCGGGAGGTCGAGAAGGTTGGTTCAGTACTTCAGTCTTATAATTTCCTAGGTGACCCTTTTGTGCCTACTTTACGCTGTACTGTGCACATTTCTACGGAGACTGATGTGTTAGATCCACGTGTTTTCTGTGTGGAGAAACTTGGACTGGGTGAATGCTTCTACTACTACGCACTGTGTAAATAAAATACATAACGTGCCCCTGTACTCTCGTCATGATTAGTTTATTTAGGTTTAATTTTTATGTGCTTTCTTTATTACCCTAATTCCGTGGTGTTAATAGCGTGCTTATGCTTTGTTGCCAGAATAGCATTCGCTACCAAGAGGCTTGAAACACTCCAATTTTATAAAATTTTCCTTGTGTTCATATTTTAACTGATTACGTGCTAAGCATGATGTATTTTATTGATGAGATTGTTTCAATAAAGTTATTATTATTATTAATACGGGCACGAAAAGGTTTGCCCTATAAGGAAGCGCCAAAGGAAACTTCGGTTTCACTCGTAGCAATAGTTTTGTTTGAAATTAATCAACTTTAATAAGCATACATAAGGAGATGGTACAATAAATGTTTGGAACGTAGCTTATCACTTAAATTAGATACAGAAAGCGGTTGTTAGTATAAGTACATGCTACATACACTTCATTGCGGATCATTGTTTGGCCTTTGTTTGGTAACAGTATGCGCTGCCATCGGCACATATTGGACCGTTTGTAGCCAGGGCCACTACATACCACATTTCCCCGGGAATTAGCTGATTTTTCTATCCTGATTCGAAGACTGGAAGCGCATTTCCTTGTTCCGACTTGCAAGCAATCCGTTTACTTATGTGCAACTATCGCACTCGCACTTGGACCTCGGTACATTCATAAGCCGGTGAAATATGTCAGAATAGGATGCACGTAGGCGTCCAATAGTCTTCTACTTAGAGTTCGAGCAAAGCGAGTTACAACAGTTACATTACATAGGGTAGCAACTGCTACGAAACATGCAGCTAACACTTGACCTCTTCAAAACAATGTCGATGTCCAGTATATGTACTGGTCTTTATAGGGATATCAGGCTTTACAACCGAATAGTGGAAGCAAACCAAAGACATTGGCTTGTGAAGCGTGAAAATCGGTGGTTCTTCGTACTATTTTTTCACCTCCAGGTCACTTGACACCGTTAGGACTTAGGCCCAGGGGAGCTATCTGCCTTCACTCTTGATAGACTTCACAAGTGAAAATCTTTACAATATATGTCAGTGAGATTTGTCTTAAGAATCGTTTCATTTCAGAGTAGGATACTTAATCCTAGTCTCTTTTTCTTGGAACGTTTTCCAGGTCGTTTGCCGGGGCAACAGGTGGCGGCCTCCGCCGCTCCAGCTAGTGGAGCGAACAGCCACAAGGTCCCGGTGTCAGCCAGGCGGCTCTCCGCCACTCGGCCAGTCAGCCAGTCCGAGCCTACCTCGGGCAGCACTGGCCTCCACACAGTTGGTCCCCACTTTCCCGAGTTCTTAGAGCTCTCCGCCTTCTTTCGGAGGGCTTCGTCACGGTGCTGAACACAACTCTTTATGAGCAGACAAAGGCAGGTCTCACCGTCAGTGCTCTGACATCTCGTATTACTCCTCTTCTGGTATGTCTACAACTTCTACTGACCAGTGCTTCCCGAGCCTTCACGACCTTCTCCAGCTACCTTGTCTTATCCTGCACGAGGCATTGATAAGGAGTACCAAGCAGGGGTCCTCGCCTACTGAAGAGTATACGTCTCACGACCTCCTTGGTTACGCTTTGCGAATCCAATTCTCAGGCCGTTTAAGCCTCCCCTGTTACTACAGGGTGCCCAGACCTCACTGTTACGGACGGGTGATTGCCCCGTCCTAAGCCGTAGGTCCTCAAATTCTTATCTCCTTTCTCCAGATTTGACTATGGGCCTAAAACAGCACTTTCTGGAAGCACGCGCTTTCATCCCCACTCGGCATACAGCCGTACTGACTTGACGTGTCAACTTCGAGCTACCACTCCTACACAAAACTGATTGATAATACGATGTTCGTGCTTACGTGCTGACTCGGATTTGGCCTGGGTGCCCAGAAGGGTTGCGCCTAAAGACACATGCACAAAGCTGAGGCACAATTTACACACGCCTACCTCCTGCAGAAGAAAGGGTTGCGTGTCGTACTCTTCTTACCCTCGCTCTAGCCATCATTAAATGAGGATCTTGTGATCTTTCTCGAGTACTTGTGAGAGCGTCATGCGACGCTCAGAGTCTTTCTTCAGCAAGTAAAATCCATCTCGCGCCTGAAAGCAGCAAATTTTGCAATAAGGACATCGTTAACTACAGCTGCCCTCCAAGAGCGTAGACTCCTGCCACCACGACGGCTTAAGTGCTACGGTTCTCCAGCTATATCGCTTATTACTAAATGTTTCTCCTAGCCCTTTCAGGCCTACTCTGGTGATACTGACCACAGCAGTCCTTTACGGAGGATATAACTCCATTAAGCCATCAACAAAGTCCCGCGAGAAAGTTCGACTAGGGATACGGTAGGCCTACCTACAGTATTGAACTATCGTATTGCGATCAGTAGTTCGCAACGATATTCACTCTTCGTTTATCGAACAGCCTTAGAGTCTATTAACGGGACTCCCAACACCGCAAGATAATCTCTAGGAGTGCCCTTCTAGCATCACTAAAGGGTACAAGAGACGTCCCTACCTAATTGAACTCGCTGATAACACTTTACTTGAAGGTAGAGCGCACTTGACCCTGCCCCTGCTCTTAGTATTTATGAACTTATAAGTTTACTAAACCAACTCCAGCCTTCTGATAATCTTCTCCCGAACTAAGTTCGTCATACTACCCCGCTGACCTCGGACATTAGACTCCTTGAGTCATAACACAGACAAGCTCATTCTATAAGCCCCTAACGATCTCCTCCTGAGCCCTTATCCATCTCTTCATGAGGCAACTAGCAACTAAATGCGGGCGGGCATCGACTCATCTTCGATACAACGCCTCATTTACCTCGTGGCTAATTCTAAGAGATGCCAGTAGGACCTCCTTCGTTAGATATGACCTAGGTAACTGTGATGAACCCATCGCGTCCAGCACCACCAGCAATTGGGACTCCATCATCTCCTTTGCGAAGTACATATGCTATGTAAACTAAATGTGAATCTCCTTAGAATGACTTCTTGACATATTCCGGGCCCTAACGGCGCCCCAGCTTGCGTTAAATCACAAGAATATTTCCGTGCGATGCCCTGAAGCGCTGATAAAACTACTACTACTACTACAACTACCTCACAACCAAATGAGATCTTCCTAGGGCCGGCAACCTATTGGGGCAGCCGCTACTCTAGCGACTTGCCTCAACGAAAGCAGGAAAACGGGTAGCAACTCGGGCTCTACCTACGTATAGTTCTACTACTCGCACTTACGGCAAGTATAAACAACCTCCAAGTATTTCGGAGTACGCTTAGCTCTGTAAAGATTCATCGCCCCTGACCTAGCGACGAGGCACCCTCTCAGACTTCGTGTCGCACCACAGCCATAGCTTCCCTTCTTCCCCTACAAGTACCAATGCCCTAGGCTCGATAGCCTAGGATAAATAGGGCAAGACTACTACTAAACCTCTCGTCTACGACGTACAACTACGTTTACGTCTATCTTGAAATCTGTAGAAAGCACCTCTTAGGTACCCACCTTTGGCTACCAGAATGATCCCCTCGTCATAGCCAAGCACCTCCCACATAACCGTACTCTTCTGGAAACTTTCCCATCTTCTTCGTATATTATTGGGTCAACCAACCCTTCTACCTTCCACACCTTCCGATGTGTCTCTTCGGTCAACCCGAGATCTTCTAGCACAGCTACCGAACACCCTGTGAGATCTTCTTCCTCCCAGCAGACTGGAGGTCGCATTCCACTCCTGACCTCGGCTTTCTCCGATCGTCACTTTATTTACCCACAGGCTCCACAGGAGCTAATGACTTCCCTACGAGGCACTCACGCCTTGAGCACACCTCATCTTACGATCCTGGCTTCCCCGCCAAAAAGTTTACTTTTGAACGATCATCGACCAACGAAAGATCTGCTCAGAGGTCAAGTGCCCTACTCTCGCCAAACCAATTCGGATGCACCAGCTGAGGGCGCAACCAAACTACAGTTACCTCCGTACCTTGAAGGGAAAAACTCCGGATCAGCCTCACTAGCCCTTGAAAGATTACTCCGTATCCTGACTCCCGTAGATTTCATCGGGCGCCTCCCTAAAGACCTCTACAGGACCTGTCAACGGCAGGATATAAGATATCGCATACACGAATACGCCAGTCTACCATAAAGACTCGCCCTCAGTCAAACCTTCGCCCCTTCGAGCTTCTCCCGGACGCTAACTTCCAAACCGTCTATATACGGCCCTACTATCCTTTGAGAGCCGTACTTGCTTTCTCCAAAACGCGGGGGGTCGGAATTTCCCTTCCCGTAGGGCTTTGCCTCAACACCTTCCCCTCCCACCCAACGCACAAGAAGGCAGCTAACCTCCTGCGACGCCGCTCACCGCGTTACCTCCCTGATTACCTACAAGCTGCTATCCAGCGTTACTCGAAGTTAAACCTGCGATAGCCGGACTATAAGAGTCTGGGCGCCTAGTAATATATCTGACCTCACATCTTGACCCATGGTTGCACCCTCAGCCAACTGTTACCCTTTCAGGCCGGAAAATAATACGTCCTAACGGTGTCAAGTGACCTGGAGGTGAGACAATATGCTTGTGACAAGCCAAGTGCGTCGGAACACGCCCTTTTTCTCACCATAAGGGAACTTGACACCTTGACGCCTCCTTCCTTCCCGTCGCAATCAAGCGGTTACGTGGGCAATGGAGAGGCAGGCCAGTGCTACCCCGAGGTAGGCTCGGAATGGCCAAGTGGCGGAGAGCCACTTGGCTAATACCGAGAATTTGTGGCTGCTTGCTCCGCTGGCTAGAGCGGCGAAGGCTGTCACTGATGCCCCGCAAACGACCTGGAAAACGTTTCAAGAAATGAGACTACGATTTAGCATCCAACGCTGAAATAAAACGCTTCTTAGGACTAATCTTCTGGACATATATTGTAAAGACTTCCACTTGTGAAGTCTAGCAAGAGTGAAGGCAGATTGGCAACGCTATAGAGGAACTTGACCCCGACCGAACCGCCTTCATAAAATGGTCAGATTATAGCTTTGGTTAACCCTTCTGACCTTTTTCTTTCAAGGTTCTCCTCGGGTGGCTTGGATGGGCCATGACAGGGCCTGCCAAGGTATGTGCCGCCGCGTGCTTTGGGGTGTCTAGATGTGTTCCTGCGAGGTTGGGGGATTCTTGTTTACTAGACGCGACCTTCAAATACACGCGAACGGGGCGCACGGATTGCCGCTGCCCTGCGTCGGCTACGGAATCAGCACACGTATCTATTGTATCACACAAGGGTTCCCAGTTGGAACTACTTGCTGACACTTACTAATAATAGTCTGTAGGTATATCTTCATCTTCAGTGATCTATCACTGATATCGGGGAATACTTCACTTTACACGGATACACGGATAACCGAGGGTTCGCTAGTTTGCGGCAGTGATACACAGATTACTCGATATCCATTATATTAGTCCCATCAAAACACTTCTCACTCTTGCCGTATGTTCTTTCAGATTATGGCGACTAGCTGCGCTATATCAACATTGTGCTGATCTATTGGCACTATACTAAGAATCTCAGTACAATACTCTGTGCAATACACTTGTATTGGTGCACTATGCTATTGTCTCTAATCACAAGCACTCGATAGACCTTTAGGATGGATAGGTCTTCTAGCGTTATAATTCAATGCCCACACCCGCGAGTACCGACCGGATTGGAGACCGGCTAAGGTAAAAGTCTATCTGCTGCAGCTCTGGGGCTAGCTTTTATTGCCTACGAAACGAGTGTCACACCTTTGGTACACTGGCTTCTGCACAGGTACAGGCCTGGGTCTGCACATCACGGTGATGTTCCGACCAGTACAGTCCCTGGGCAAATTATTTGTTAGACGCGGCTTGAGATTTTTGGCCGTAAGGTTATGTTCCTTAGTTTGCCTATTCTATGTTAAAGGGTACAACGACTCCAACTGGGGTCCTGTAGGTTGCCTTAGCCAGGCCATTTTTGGGACGCCCGTCGTGCGTATTCACTTTGCTTCTTTCCTCTTTTAAGCTTCTATTGATGATGCTTTCCTCTGTTCTGCCTCTTTTTTTTCCTTTTCCCTGCTTACTGTTCCCTTGTGCCTTGACCCTGTGTGCGAATAGTCCATGCATGGGTTTCACGTTTCTGTCGGCACACTGCATGTCTCTTCCATATTCTCTCTTAAGCAGCAAGGAGGCTAAAACAGTATATTCACTCACTCTTTCTACGCTCAGATTCTTTTCTCCATTTCCAAACGTTTCCTAGCGTCTGTTTGCTGGTCTTCGTGTGCATCTGTTACTTATTTTGTTACCTACTCGATGTTTATTTTCGTCCTACACTATGTACATTTTCATCCTACTCTATGTTTATTTACGTAATTTGTTTCGCCGTGCTGTGACTAGAGTGGCTTGGTCCTATAAGGATCAACCAGAACGTTGGCCTGTCGTAGTACTTGAAAAAATATATGTAATAAACACAAACGAGGGTTTTGGAGCTCCATAATATTAAATCACTGGAGTGTCACTTGCTGGTGGAACAACAGGTGAAATTAGGTCAGATTGGAGATTGTCGCGATACTGTCACTCTGGTTTGAAAAGATACTGGCATAAATCAGGGGCGTAGCCGGGGTACTTGTCACCCGGGGCTAAAACCAATTCGAGCGCTCCCGCCCCCCCCCCTCCCTTCCAATGATGAACACACAGGGAGAAGGTGTGTTTTTGACTTGTCTCACTGAAGCATAGACAGGAATTAAAATATCAATTACTGTACTTGGAGTAAGTATAGGGGGAGCCCTATACATATTGCTGTAAGTGCCGATAAAACAGTTCTTGCCAGATAACGGAAATGAGTAAAGTATCTTAGTCACGTGACCAAAGAAAATATAATTTTGCGCCATAGCCGACGCGCTTCGGCGAATTCCCAATTACCGTCATGAGGTTGACTCTCATAATGGGCTGGGACGTTGTTCTGCTTACGTGTCGAGGACACTCATGCTTATGTGTAAACTTCGGGTACTTATGTAAAGGTCAATCCACACGATAGTGTTTTGCTCGACGCTCATCCTTCAAAACACCCGAATGTTTCGTCGTGTCTCTACAAGGAGAGAATGCTGTGCGTACAGTAGAAGATTTAGTAAAATTTTAGCCATCAAGTTAGTTTGCTTAGCTCTTTTCTGTTATTTAAAGCGGCCCTGCAATGCTTTGGAAGGCTATGAAGCATGAATTCTATCAATTTAAAACTTATTCTTCTCAAGCAAAACTCTGGTAAGTGCAAGCTGCAGACTCTAGACAGAAAGAGCCAAGGCACGCTGAGCGGCTACTGGAGGTACGATCAGGATCTTAAACCGTAGCGAAAACGTACGGCTGATTCATTATGAGATCATTCATTCATTCATTATGAGATCTAGGGATATCGTCATCAACAAATGGAATTATAAGTAAGAGGTTTCTAAAGGAAGCTTCAAGTAAGAACTACTATTGAATAGCGTTAGCAATACTGCACGTAACAAACGGAAATTGCAATTTTATATTGACTTTTAGAACACTGATATAAGCGACAGAGACCTCCCCTAACCCCCTTCCCTCCACAGGTGACTATGAAAGACAGAAATGTTGACTCTGTATTCCCGAGCATCATGACTCATCCTCTCCGGCTTTGAATCGAACGCGTGACCTCCAGACAATAAGCGAATCAGCCATCTTTAACATTCAACTACTGAGCGTACAGGGCTCAATCAAGTTTGTCCCTAGGGGAAGGGGGCTTGGCTCAATAGCAAAGAGTGTTTAATATGAAGGAGGTAACAGGGGCTGCGGAGACTTGAAGCTGATTTTTCCGGCACGGCTGAAGTCTGACTGGCGCGTTGATTGGCTGCAGGAACGGCTGGAAGCCTCTTCTTGATGAGAAGGGATGGCTGAGAACTTATGATTGGTGGGAAGGAAGCATCCACCGAAGAACAAAGAACTTCAATGGCCAGTGCACCGAAATGTGGCTGTGCTCCCTCCTTCTATCTACCTTCCTTCCTCAGTAGCAGTCGTGCTTTTAGCATGTAAGTTTAGGTTATGCTTCGAGCTGTGGGTTTCTGCGAGGAATCTAACTGTCTTTGTCCTACAGGTACGTGATGCAATGGCTGCAAGGCCTCCCTATGAAGATCACATTCACCCCGAGTATCTCAGGGACAAGACGGAATGCTGGTGGACGTGACGATTGACTGCCACTTGTCGTGCCACTGGCCACACTTCGTGGCCGCTGGGCGACTCTCTCTACTTTGATATTATCTTCTCAATGCCAAACTCTGTATTTTTACTACTTGTGTTGCCATCTAAATGTTAACATGTGTCTACATTCTGCAGTAGGCACTTTTTGTATCTGTTTTGGTAACTAGAATACGTGTAGTGCGGTCGCGAAGTTGTTATCTGTTCATTATATAATTGTAATACCAAACATTTTAGGCGCTTAGGAGCTCACGAGGTGATATTGCCAAATGTGTCAGAACCAAAAAGAGAGAGAAAGGGAGAGAAAAAAAAAAAGAAATGACCGATATTGAACACTCAGGGGGTACGTATTGACTGTTAAATGGACTTTGCTAAATGTGTCGAAATCTAAAGGAGAGAATGACTAAACCGTTAATTATTTTAGCAGTAGAGGGGGGTGTCGTGCGTATAGACTGTCAACTGGACCTTTCCATCTGTATCGCAGCCAAAAAGAAAGGAAGAAGGAAATGACCATTCATCACTGAACTGTAGTAAAGACTGCCTGGGAACGTATGGATTGTCACATGAACTTGCCAATTATATCGTAAGCAGCAAAAGAGTGGAGTGGTGTAAATATTTTTCTTAGCGGCGAAAGATCCGCCCATTGTGTACTTTTCTTCATTGTCATGCAGTTCATTCACTCATTGTTTCTGTCCGCAACGAATCAAAAGATGAAGTGTTTCTGTTAGTTAAATAAAGTTGGAACATTCTGGGCGGGAGGATGAGTGATCTCAGTCATCTAAATTATACTGTCATAACGACAATAGCTCATAGCGGGTCGGGACGTAAGTCCCGTCGGATTTTTGGGAATGGGCCTGTTGGCCCGTCCACTGCCACCTATCTCATCTAACTTAGATGAAGAAATATTACTGACTAAACCTTTTTCTACGGTTACTACGTACTGTTTGGAGATGTTGTACCGTTGTGTGACCATCTCTACGACTCCACAAAAGAGTGCCTTTGAGGAATCTCTACACGCTCCGGTGACGTTCACGTCATCTGAATATCTAATAAGTACGAAGCAGGTAAACTGATCTCTAAGCTATTGGAATGCTTTTCACATAAGCTGCTATTCCCGGAGGTGGGAGTTTAGAATGGCCTCTGGGTTGGGCTATAGTTGGGATCCCCCATCTTATGCTATCAGGAGTTGCGCTCCCTAAGCACTATAGCTTGAGTTCAGCTGTCAAAACGTCCATATCTGCATTATTTCAGTCGCTATTGATGTTCTTACTTCTATTTTCTTCGACTGTTTTCCGTTTTCACTTTAGAGTTCCCGTGCGCAGTAATGCCACCTGCTCGTCTTACGTCCTTATCTCCTCTTAAGAGACTTGCCGTGTCCAAAGCAACTAAGCTAATACGGTCCGAAGTGTCACCCTTCCGAGCTTTGAAACGGACAATTAAACGCTTCCACCAGAGCTGAGCGCTATCTTTTCCTGGGCTTTTTTATTGTTGGTGATTCCGGCCCTGCGGGATGTATTTTTAGTGATACTGACGGGCGTCGTCAGGCTGAATATTTTGAGCCAAAGCGTGCGTCACTTTTAGCTGCTTAGGCTTGCAGCCCGGCTGAACCAACCTGAATTAGTTTATTTTTGTGAGAACCGGAAGAGCCGCTGGGCCGCTGCCCATACAGCCTTCAGTACCTGGGTCAAGGGCCACTGGCCGTAACGCCTCCAGTGAGGAGCCACTGGCCACAGGGACGCTAGCTATAAGAAATTACTGCCATAGGGACACCTCCAGCTCTGCCACGTACTTCTTGACATTCTCCATTGAAATCTTACGTCGCCCTGGACTGGGGGCATTGGCTGGGTCGTAGGCAACAGGGTTAGCTTAGGTTCGTCTATCCTATTTGACAATGGGAGGAGCGTCTCCAGGAGGACCCTATGGGTTGCCTTATCCACAACTAGGCCTTCGGGACATCTTCCCTCCCTGTCCACTTTACTTCATTCCAGTTTCATTCCGTTACTAATGATGCCGTCATCTGTTCGTCCGGTACACTCCCGACCAGCTATACCCGTGCACTTTGATCCTCTGTAGGAAACTTTTGTGCATATATTCCACGTTTCTATCGACATACTGTATGTCTCTTGTTTCTTCCTGTGTTAGATAGCCTTTGTTGTGTTGGTGGCTTAAACAATGAATATCAAAATAGTAATAATAATAATAACTAGAGCACTCTGAGAGCACATACCTCCGCCAAGTGAGGCAATGGTAGCAAAAATTCAAATTGGCTCTGAAACCATAATTTTCTTTGCATAAACCCCAAAATCTAATCATTTGTACCTTTTTATATTAATAACAGCTTGTTCATTTTTTTTGAAGATCAGTTCATAACTTTTGAGTTATACTGTTGTCAAACGTTATGACAAATATGAGTCAAACATACAAAGGAACCAACCGATCTGCACCAAAATTTGATCATTTATGTCTTTTACCATTACTAACAACTCCTGTAAATTTCATGAAGATCCATTAATTATTTTTTGAGTTATGGTGCTAACAAGCATAAAATTAAAAACAGTCACAAACGAACGAACAAACGGACCATTACCAAAATTTGGTCATTTACTCTTTGTTATATACCTAACAACTCATGTTAATTTCATCAAAATCCATCCGTAACTTTTTGAGTTATGGCATCGAGAAAAATGACGCAGACAAATAGACAAACGGATGGACATATCTTCACCAAAAGTTAATCATCTGTTCCTCCTAACATACCTAGCAATCCCTGTAAATTTTATCCAAATCGGTTCATAACTTTTTGAGTTATCTTGGTGACAGACAGACAGAGAGAGAGAGACAGAGAGAGAGAGAGAGAGAGAGACAAAGAGACAGACAAACACGATGAAAACATAACCTCCTTGGCGGAGGTAATGAAATAACCTGTTGGAATTGGAGGTAGATAGTTCAAGCCATTATTGAGTTGTATCCTTCATTGCATGGTTTATCATATATGATTTGTTCCTGTGCTTTGTGTTATTCCTACGGAAAAGACAAGATTTAGTTCATTGCCTACCCCTTTCCAAAGGATTAACACTATACCGTATAGATAGTATCATATATTATAAACGATGCAGTAAAGGGCTATCTAAACTACCCAATGGTTTGTCTCGAGGTTTAGTTATCAAAAATTAATCAGACTCTTCCGGCTTCACCAGTAGAAGCAAAAACTGTTGTGAAGTACGGCCATCTCCCAGAGTGGTCTGAGGCCGCAATGCTCTCAGAGAAATGTTTTGGGCCCTGATTTTCACTTTGCATTTTTAAGGGGTTGATCGTCACCTGTGAATTTGTGGAAGGGAGATCAACTACGCTCCGACTTGAGCGTATTAGAACGTTATGAACGTTAGCTTCCCAGCGAGTAAGCTAATAAACAGCCTTGGCAAGCGTATCAGATGAGAAATGTATAGGCCTATATAATAATGGATTATTCAAAAGATTACATAACCAAACCTAACTTACGATATCCTAGTACAAACGCATCTGTATCTCTTCGCCAACCCAACAGGCATCGTCTAACCTTACGTCACTCGTCTAACCTTACGAACCTCGTCTAACTTTTCGTACATCTTCTACCCGATCGCACCTCGTTTAATCGAAAGCACCCATGCCTACCCTAATGCGTCTCGTCTAACCCAACTCACGTCGTATTAATGCACTCTGTCAAGAGTACATAAGACTGTTGAGGAGATATTTATTTGATTAAACCGTCAAGGTTGAATGTCGGCTTCTATACTTTAAAAATATCCTGCGCGAGTTTTATTAGGGACATAGGATGGGTGGATCTTCATGTGACCCTCTCCTCAGGGGCATAGGATGGGCCATAGAGTTAGACTAGTTAGGATCGCCCATCCTATGTTATGGGGCCCGGCAACCACATGTGCTCGTGTAGGCTACCTTAGCCATTCCTTCGGGACGTTAGTATTTCGTGTCCACTTTGCTTCTTTCGCAATTTCATACTCCTACTTGCCCATGCTTTATTCTGTTCTCCCTCTTCTTTTCCGACTTACTGTTCCCATGCGTGTTGATCCTGTGTGGGAACACCTTCGTGCATGGGTTCCCCGTTTCTATACACATTCTATATGTCCCTAGCTCTTTCCTCTGTGATATAGTTTCGCTCGGAAACGGAGGCTTAAACTTTCTGACTACACTAACTCTGTCACCCGACAAAGATTGGCGATACTTAACTGTTCACTCCTCCCATGTTGGCCTAACGGCCAATTGGTGGAGCTTCGATAACATCTTTTTTCAGTTAAGACCGTGACTTAGAAAAAATAACTCTTCTTGGAGACGGAAGGACTAGATGATCTATTGGAAAGAAACACGCGTACATGAGCGCTGGCTAGTGGTAAATTTTATATTTAATTTTAGCCAGTTTGGTGTCCTAAAATTCAAGTTCGTGTCCGGCCGTTAACGTCCAGCTGCAATTTTGCGTTGTTTGCTGATAATGCCTTTCCTGCATAGCCATGAATCTTTTTTTTTAAGGTTGCTATATTGACTGGAAAAGACTTTATACAAGTTTTATCATGATGCCGTTAGCCCCGCGTGAGATTTTCAGCGGACAGTCAAGTATTGTGTAGTCTGTGGATCCGAAACTATATCAAGGTAAGTCTTCGGTTTACTGATAGGCTACCAATTGTGATTTTTTTCAAAATTTCTTTTTTTGTACCGCAAAAGGTATGCTTGTGGCTTCCGATTCCGATTTACTAACGTTGCGACTTAATCTTTCATTATTGTAGGACTTACCATTTTGTAGTTCGTAACCTCTCTAAAATCCGATAAATGCAGTTTATAATCCGCAGGGTGCAACAGATTGAGTCATGGGCGATAGCATTAGATTCGCCCATCCTATATGTTGTGCAAAGTCGTGCCCCCAGGAGGTCCTCACAGGTTGCCTTAGCGAGGCTAAGGCCTCTATTACCCTTGCGAATATTGCCCGACAGATAGGGGGCTTTGTCCTGCGGGCAGCACATTCTGCCCGCTGCTGCCTCATTAACAGGGGGCATTATTATCAGACCGACATCGAAATTACTTTTGTTTAAGCCTTTCTAGCTTTTATGAAATAGTTCTCGTAGTTATGCCGCTCCGAACCCTGCAGATTTTGTAAACTGGAGCTGCCGGCCTACGTGCCCTTGATATTTCTGACTCTTTGTAATGGCACCTCAATGTTCGGCGGGCATGTTCCCGAAATTTTGTCCGCTGTTCGCCGAATTTTGCCCACCCGTGTAACAGGGGCTCTACGGGACATCTTTGCTTCGTGCCCACTTTGCTTCCTTCCAGTTTCATGCTCCTACTGATGATTCTTTGTTCCATTTTTCCGAGGCTCGTTGCTACCATGCGCGTTGTGCCTGTGTGGGAACACCTTCAACGGTTCCATGTTTTTTTTTTTTTTTTACATATTGCTTTCCTTAACCTTGCTTAAACACCGTATGGTGTCTACGGAGACTTCAACTAAAGGGCAATCGAATCTAATCTCCCCGTAGAAAACTGCTAAGTAACTCTCGTTTATAGTCACTGACATGAAGAGTCTGATTTAAAACTACTAAATAAGTCACTAAAATTTGAAAATGATGCCGCAACCTTCTCCTTCCTGGACACCTTATCACCTACCACTCAGTGCGTAACAAATGTAACAAATACATAATACATATATGAACATCTTTTGTATTCTAGCTCATGGGTTGCCGCACTTTTCGGACTGGTTGACTATTCCTGGGGATCAGAAAAGCAGACCAGGCCACCATGCCTTGGGTTCCCTTGGAAAGATTCTACTATGTGTTAACCCTTTGTTACTAAAGAAGGAAAACTGTTTTGGTACGTTTTACATGGTGCTAGTTTATGAAAATTTACGTACACAGGGGACGGTAAAGGTAAAGTATTAATCAAAGAGTCAAAACTCGCTTTATCGTGTTAATGGGCGCTGATACCAGATATGATATGATGAGTAACCAGGTGAGAGGGCTGTAGACCAGACTAGAGTACAGACTAGTTATCAATGCAGTGCAGTATTAGGTATAATCAATCGCATCGTTAAGTTACGGAGATGTACAACGTACTGTTCCTTGAGGAGGTACCAATATTACGGCTTAGCATTTCTTCACTTCTTGATGCTGCTCTTGATAAATATAAATGAGGCTTAGTTGTTGAAATTCAGAATTAAAATACAAAACTTCAGCCTTGATGTCACCGCAGTCTTTCCAGCAGGTCTACAGTTACTACGCTGGTTACTTCACCAGTTGTTAGGGATCCTGGGCGCAGATTTATCAAGCCACATAGAATATTGTAAACCCTGGCCCGTATTGTATCTCACAGTTACCACTAGTAAGCTCATTTACGAAGCTCCAGAACCCCTTAGTGTGTGATAGCCCGGGTAACATGCAACGAGCTCTCTCATCGGCCGAGCGAACCGAGGCGTGTGCATGACTTACTGCAGTGACTAATACTTACTATTACAAGGGTGGTGTTTATCGCTCATGTTTCTCTCGCAACGTAAAGGTCTTATAAACTACAAGACAGTAAGTCATGCAATGTCGTAACGTACTAGTAACTCCGGGCAGTGAACTGGACCCGAGCCACAGCTCGCACCCCTACTCCACTTTAACATTTTCCTGATAGTTATCATATTTCTCGTATACCATTAGTGTCGTCGCTATCATTATTGTCGCATTATTCGTTGTCGTTATTGGTATGTTATTATTTTGCATCATCTGGAAAATGGAGAAGTTTCACTTTTGGCTGGGGTTTGTTTTTGTCTGCTGCACTCGTCGAATCCGTTAAAACTTTCAACTCGCTTTGCCAAACCCATAAAAGTGTCATTATTCTTGCTTTATGTTCATTGTTTTTATCTCATTTCGTTTGTCCCAGCCTGTTAATAATTATATTTCCACGTACCAAGCCGGATATGACAGTCTAAATCGTGTAACTGCTTGCAACATTTCTCTTTTGAATTTTCAGATAGGTTGAGCTTCCTTAAGCCTGGAAGGCGGCAGTTGGCAGACACAGACACAATGTATAGATGTATGTTTAAATCATAGATGCACTATGCATGGTAGTTTCACAAACTAAAAAATAGTATACTTCATAAACATATCATCAACGAGTTGGCTAACGATCGGGCGTGTACTATTTCAGCAGAAATTTCCGAGGGAGATTCAAACACTTGAAATTTTTAAGGCTTGGAGATGGTAAGTGTACAGCCGTGTTACCATAAATTCTTCAACTTAAACTCATTTGCATTTAAGTATACGTTCACTTTTGAATAGTTTTGTTATTATCGAAATAACGAAGGGAAATAATCAGAGTTCTAAAATGTGTAAAACTTCAAGGAGCTATACATTATACAATCCTTAAAATTACTACATTGGGAGAGACATCCTCCACAGCTAAGAACTCCTCCTCCAGGAGTCACAAACTCTTAACGGCCAAAGCTTCCGAGGCCACCTTAATCCGTCTTATTCCATCTCCCTCTCCAACTACACAGTTTGACGTCTCTAAGCTCCGCATGTTAACGGCTCTTGATCGTACTAGCGTGGATTCATGATCGTCTCTTTGGCAGGCACTCTTCCCCCTTTTTTTCTCTTTTCTCCAGTCCTCTATATCCTACTAACATAATGGCAATAGCTCATAGAAGGCCGGGGCGTAAGTTCCTGGTGTCTCTTTGGGAATGGGCCTATTGGTTCGTCTACTGCCGCCTATCTAATCTTATCTTACCAAGTGTTTGGAGCATCCGGGTCCCGACGTATGTTTATTGCACTTGTTCATTTTACCAACTGCGGTCTTCGGATACGTGCCAATTGTCTACAGCACAGCGTCTTGATATTCCCACAAGCTGAGTTCGTTGGTGCATGGGTTTCTGTTTTTTTTTTCCCCTCTTGAACAAGTCCCGGGTAACCCTATAGGTTACGTTAGCATTAGCTAGGCCTTCAGGACGTCTTTCTTTCGTGCCCACTTTGCTTCCTTCCACTGTCATACCCATATTGATGATACTTTACTCTGTTCTTTTTTTTTTTTCTTCTCCGACTTGCTGCTCCCATGCGCGTTAGTCCTGTGTGGGAACTCCTTCTTGATGTGTTCCACGTTTCTAATTCTATCGACATAATAGACGCTGCGTATTTATTCCTGTTAGTCCTCCTTTGTTGTGGAGATGGAGGCTTAAACCATTCAATATATGTAATAACAATGACAATATAAATTTACGATACGGCATTATTTTTAACCAGGCTTGTCGGTTTATATATACATATCTACATGGTTAATGTATACACATTTCTTTCTACCAGCAAGATTTTTATCTAGGTCAAATCTTGCGAAGAAACCAATGATTGACGCGCACAAGTATTTCTGAATCAATCGCAATCAAAATACAGTGTATTTTAAAGCTCGGTTTATCATCTGAAGCGAGATTTTGCGGATCACTACACAAGGAGCGGAGGGCCGGGACCAAGACAAACTTTCTATGCTGGGTAAGAGTAAAATCTTTACTGAGCTGGTTTCTAGGTATGGAATGTTATTCTGTTATGATAAATATATTTAATGTAGCTAAATGTAATGGTTGCGTAATAAACTCGCTCTATCTCTTGAGTCGAAAATTCTTTAACTTAAGCTTCTAGAGGCTGAAAGAATTGCTTTTGCGTGCTGTGATTAGTGTAAACTGGACATCTCCTATTCTTGTAACTCCAAACGTTGTTAGAGCATCTGGGGTCTTTAATTACAGGTGTCTTGGATGTGCACACTCCGATTGAGTTAGGTCAATCTGCTTTGAACTTTGCTTCACGAGAAGCAGACATAATGCTCACCTTATGGTGACCAATGGTGCTGGCTAGGATAGAATGCTGTTAGATGCCGAGCAAACGGAAGACCTAGAGCACATCGAGGCTATCCAGAGATCGAGGCATAAAGACTTGCCTACTTTCTTATGTACTCAGTTCAACAGAGATGCGAGCGTTTTGTAATCAAACACCTCTGCGCAAGATGGTGACGTGCATAACACAACCTGGATTTCTTCCGAAGAACTTTCAAAGTATCCATGATATTGGCGCTTTAACTACTCCTTAATTTCTCCCGTCGGCATCCGTTTTGCCAATATGGATGGAGTGGCAGTCGCCAGTCGATTACGCTTGAACTAGCTGAGCTAGATATAGTTTTCGGAAGTCTCAACCGTAATCGGTTGATGATTAGAACGTGGAGCTTGGTCCAAATATGCGACTGGAAAAAACCTCGACTGAGTGAATCTACGGACAAGTTGAAGTTTATTATCTCGATTACAGTGTGTGAATGGAATCCATCTTAATTAGAATACTATTTTTTTTTATCTGAACCCGAAAGTAACTCAGCGAATAGTGACTGCGAGTAATAACAACGTGAAAACTGCCATAGGTTATCTTTAAGTAGCCCGGGGCATAGGATGGGTCTTAGGGATAGGTTAGTTAGGTTCGCCCAGCATATGTTATGGGGCGCGGCGACCCCAGGGGGCTCGTGTAGGTTACCTTAGCCATCGGCTAGGCTTTCGGGACGTCTGTCTTTCGTACCCACTATGCTTCCTACCCATCTCTTCCTCCTACTGATCTTTCTTCCATCTGTTCTTCCTCTTCTTTCCTGACTTGCTGTTCCCATGCGCGTGTTTGGAGGGGGAACACCTTCGTGCATGGGTTCCTCTTGTCTATCGTCATACTATATGTCCCTTCTTTCTTTCTCTGTGATGTCGCCTTTGTTGTGGTAACGGAGACTTCAATTTCCGAATATAATAATTTAAGTAGTCCGAGTGCCCTCCATAACAGGCTAACTGGGACGAGCTCGTTTGACCTGGTGTACGTAACGTAGAATTTCTTTAACCTTCTCGCTACGTGGAGCTCATCTCATCAGTCATTAACATACAACTCACAAGTCCACAGTGAAAGGGTTGAAAAAAAATAGTGTTTTATGCTGAATCCTATTCATTTCCTCCGCTGTTGGTACCTGAATGTACATCATCAAGTTTGAGATCTAACTAAACATTAATCTTTTAAACATGATCATTCATCCAAACGTCCAAATGTTCATTAGCGTCGTTATAAACACTATATGCGCACGTCACAAAAAGCTATTGACGTGTTCGCCGCAAAATTAGTTTCCTCGGCAAGTATCTTTAGACAAGTTACGTACGTATATCTCGTCAAATTTGGAGTGACATACATTCAGAAAACACTGCACTTTCCTGTCTTTTCTACTGCGCAGTAACACATTTGGACGAGTGGATGAGTGCAGCACGATCAGAAGAGTGAGGTGTAAGCAGGCCTCTGTATGGTAACCAAGAGCAGCACCGTGTCTCTTTTTTTTTTTTTTAACGCTACTAGCAAGAGATAACGATTGCCATGCTTTGCTTAGCTGCTGATGTTGGTACAAAAATTACTTTTACGCCCGTAAATAGGTATCTTCTATGCGTACCGAAATAAACAGTAATTTCTTATACCAGATATCGCGAGGAAAAATGCCCTAGTTGAATCTGGGTCGTCACTGCTATTGTGGAAGAGCACATACATTTTTTCAGCTACTCCCTCTGTTCTGAAATAGTTTTTCCGCAGCCAGAATGTTCATTTGCAGGGGAATTCGGGATTTATAAAGAAAACGTAGAGAAGACGCCCAAAAGGTTCAGCAGAAAGGTTCCGTACATTAGAACTGATGGTTGTGTCCAGTTTGTTCTTTTTTGGTGTTTTTTTTTATCCAGTGGAACAGTTATATCGGAACAAAAGGGATAACTTTTGGGCACAACTATTTCGGAACAGATGAAGTATAAATTAGCACTGGATGTATTTTATTATACTTGTAATTTCTATTGAGCACTGGAGCAAAGCGCGGTGCGCATTTACCTATTGCTATACCAGGTCTCGCTAGGTAAAGGGTCAAGTAATCGATGCGTATTATTGGAAATGCAAGTTGCCTCTTTCTTTTTTTTCAAACGCTGTCGCCACAAGATTTGTAGAGTTGATTGTAAGTAAAAGTTTTGTACAAAGCTCCTTCCGTTATTTTGTATGGATACTTGTAATAGCAATATCATGCAAATTTATGTCATTGATTTACTAACTGCCCCAATAACTTCAATGCCTCACTTTACTGGCACAGTAGATGCTGTTTTGCTTACATACGAGGCTTTGAGGGTTTCAGTTGCCATGTTCTAATTTTTGTATTGTGGAATGTTTCGTGCTATATCTGACTTCAAAAGTGTTTTTAATTGCTTCGTAACTTTTTACGCCCGGAATGATTTCACAAATGTGGACAAGGAAGGTTGACCCGACCCTCCTATGGTCCCCGTACTCTCAATGCAGCGTCCGTATCTTTTGCTGTATCCCTTGAGCACAACTTTGTTTCTACCAAAAGCCTTTTACTATGAACTAGGAGTCTCCTCAGCCTGCTCAGCAATGCCACTAGTCAATTTTCGGGTGTCTTTTCAAGCTTGGTGTGAGTGAATTAGAACTCAGAAAGTTTGTACTTCTTTTCTGATGTTTTAGCGGACACGGCAACGCGTTTGGACGCTAGTACTATGGTGTAGGAGAAAAGACCGTCCAAATAGGCCTGCCTTTAGATTCAGTTGATCTTACTCAAACTCAAACAGCGTCTAATACTGAATATATTAACCACTATCCAAATTCAACAGTCTTGCCGTTATTTTACGCTTGTGTCATCACATTTAGATGTGATGAATTTCCCCTCGGGGAGCGTAGAATGGTCTATAAGGTTAGAATAGTTTAGGTTCACCCATCCTATGTTATGGGGAGCAGCGACCCTAGGAGGACCCTATAGGTTAACTTAGCCATTAGCTAGGCCTTTGAGATGTCTGAATTTCGTGTGCACTTTGTTTATTTCTGATTTCAGACTCCTTCAGATCTTTCTTCCATCTGTTCTTCCTCTTCGTTTATGGCTTGCTGTTCCCATGCACGTTGATCCTGTGTGGGAACACCTTTGCGGATGGTTACCACGTGTCTATCGTTATATTATATGTCCCTTCCTTTTCCTCTCTTAGAACAGCTCAGTACCGATGTAGGGAGGCTAAAACTATCTTATATACCGTAATTACATGTGATAAATTCATCTCATGAGGGCACAGAAGCTTACTTTTTTATTGTGAACAATTTGGTGTTAAGTTTATGCGAAATCTTTTAACTGTGTTGTTAAACGATAAATGTTTCTTCTAATAACGAACCCGTACAAGTAGCGAGGAATAATCCACCTACACGCAAATTCAACCGTGACGACAGTTGACCTACAAGCTCGGTGTTGTTTCCGTCGGGAAGATGGCATCACAAATCGTGCTTCTCATAACTGTATGATTTTAGTAACTTACTTTAGGGAAGTAAAAGGGCCCTTCCTGCTACCGCTTGGGAGGGAGTCGTTTACTCTTCAAATGGCTGTCACTGTCCTGCCTTCTGCTATATTGGAATGGGTGTCATTGTCTCATCATCTACTCTTCAAATAGGTGCTTCATCTACTCTTCAAATAGGCGCTTTATCTACTCTTCAATTAGATACCGTTATCTATCCTTCAAACAGGTATCATTGTCTCACCTTTTACTCTTCGAAAAGCTGCCATTGTCTCATTATCTACCCTTCGATTATGTACCATTTTCTACCCTTCAAATAGTTACCACTGTCCCATCTTCGACCCTTCCAATACATGATATTGTTTCTCCACATAATTTTCTGCCTCACCAAACATTATGACTCGGATATTAGTACCTAATACCATGAGGTAGACGGCAGTTGCAGAAGATTGGCGTTCCAAATGCTTTCGTGTCCCCAAAAGTTTGTAGACAAGAGACTGCCTCATCTTTTTAAAGTGGTGGACGGTGTAGGTGGGACAACATTCACACAAGGCAATGGAACATTATGCCATTTATAGCACTGAAGAAGTTTGTCGACAAAAGCGTGCCAATTTTATTGCCTTTGCAAAACGTACAATGTACTAAGGTACGAAAATGATCGATGAGGGACTAGGGAACCTGGTGCCTCATATTGCGCTGGGGCTGTCGTAGAGAAGAAAGAGCTTCTATAGCTGCTGCGAAGTAGAGTCTATTTGCCATTAACTATCGGCCGTGCTCAAATCGCTCGGCACTAAACTGATATTATTGCATCAAACCGTCGACACTTTCGCTCGCGTTCAATAGCAAGAGTGCATTAGATTGGCGTATTCCCATCGATATAATTACATCCGATTATCTTTATGTCCATAACCTCAATCCCGAGAGCGTTATATTCACCACTTAGGATTACATTTCAATTGTTCATCACCAACCGGTTGTGCTTGTAACGACTAAAAGTATGAAGCGTAATCAGTTTCCGAAAAAAGGCATGAATGTCGATCCAAAGTGGCAACACAAACGCTGTGAACAGAAGTTCATGCACGTTAAAGCTAATCCAATTAGATTGTCTGGTTAATATTGAACGAGTTGAACTCACCCTGGAAAACTCTAATTTCAACTTGCCCTGCTCCGTTCGGCTCGGATACTACACTCCAAGAAATCACGCCTTCGCCATCACCTCCAACCTAGCCGAGTTGCATCATAGCTACATTCTTCAGAGCACAATAAAACGTATATCTCTGACACTGCCGACACAAAAAATATCAATTGAGCAATATACAGAGAGCATCACGGTAGTTGTTATAAATAAAAAATTTGGACAACACGGGTGTAGCATTAGCATACAAAAAAGAAATGTATGCAAATGCTGGAAGTAGGATATAAAGCGTGATATTCTTTACTGAATCTTTTCCGTAGTTCTGTAAAAGTTTGCATTAATTCTTTTCCGACTATTGTAAAGTGTATATAATTAGTGCAACATTTTTGTAAATAAGAATCCCTATTTATGACGACTTGGTTTGTCAAACTGTTGATAAACTATTACAGGAAATTGCTTCTACGGACTTTATTAACCTTTCGGCATTGGCGAAGTCCTTCACTATATGTATTTTGCCTCCGCCAAGGAGGTTATGTTTTCGTCGTGTTTGCCTGTTTGTCTGTCACCAAGATAACACAAAAAGTTCTGAGCCCATTTGGATGAAATTTACAGGGATTGTTAGGTATGTTATGAGGAACAGATGATTAACTTTTGGTGAAGATATGTCCATCTGTTTGTTTGTTTGTCTGTTTGCCTCATTTTTCTCAGTGCAATAACTCAAAAAGTTATTGATAGATTTTCATGAAATTAACACGAGTTGTTAGGTATATAACAAAGAGTGAATGACCAAATTTTGGTAATGATCCGTGAGTTCGTTCGTTTGTTTGTCACTGTTTTTAACTTTATGCTGGTTGACACAATAACTAAAAGAATTTGAATGGATCTTTATGAAATTTATAGGGGTTGTTAGTAATGTTAAAAGACATAAATGATTAAATTTTGGTGCAGATCAGTTTATTCGTTGGTATGTTTGACTCATGTTTGTCATAACGATTGTTATCAGTATAACTCAAAAAGTTATGAACGGATCTTCAAGAAAATTGCACAAGCTGTTATTACTATCAAAGACACAAATTATTGGATTTTGGAGTTTATACAAAGAAAACTATGGTTTCAGAGCCAATTTGAATTTTTTGCTACAGCTGCCTCGCTTGGGGGAGGTATGCGCTCTCAGAGTGCTCTAGTTTCTAAATAGTTTTATATCAGAATTTTTCCGCAGCCTTGTGCAGGTATTCGACAATTGGTGTGGCTAGCGAAGTTGAACCAACTTGGCTCGACTTGTCCGGACTTCAGATAGGAGCGTCGGTTTCGGCACTTTGAATCGTGTTTGCCGGTAACAGCAACCACCCGATTACGCTTGACACTGCTGCTAACTCTATTTTACTGAGCTGAATTGAGTTTTCGGGTTTCTCCAGGCAGTACGTACGAATTTACCTCCTAACCCCATACAGCTGGGCGAAACCAGCGATTATTTTTAAAGTTTCAGACAAGTCAAGCTTTCTAGGCTCCATTTCATAGAGCAATCGAAGACGCCTCCACGCAACTAATGCTGTTCCGAGTCATGCCAAGTGATGTCTGTCCGCTCTTAAGATGATCAAGAACTCAATAATGAGTAGCTGGAGCGAGTTTTCAACTGTCTCGAGCGTAATTTGTTTACGATCAACGCCTAAGCATTGGGGTAACAAGTCTTGTACCCGTCCACTATGCTAGTATCCGTCCACTTGGCTTTAAAAACTTTCTGTGCGAAAACTAGCAACACTAGAGAGCCGTACATAGGCTTAAACTGTAGGGTACTACTTAGCCTACAGTTTAAGCCTATGTATGGCTTTCTATAGCACTACTAGTTTTCACACAGGAAGTTTTTAATGCCAAGTGGACGGCTACTAGCATGGTGGACGGGTACTAGACATGTTACCCTAATCCAAAGTAGCGAATCAAGCGCTCAGGACTGAAGTACGGGAAACGTTACGGTTAAAGGGATTAGTTTAAAATTAGTGAAGATTACAAACTTTGCCTTTGATTGTTCGGTTGATGACTATCAAACCTTTTCAGTACAAATGGCATACTCTGCTCGGAACCTTCAGTAATTTTCAGGGTTAATACAAGCGCCTTATTTCTTTGTTGAAAACTGTGAAGGCACTGCTAGTATATTGCAAATTGCTGATTTTAGCAGTCTTTTAATAAACTCGTGGCCATTGAGAAACTTAACCGTTTCACGCCGGCTGTATCGATATTATTCATCGAATGTTTAATTTTTTATAACTGAGCATTGAGTATCGTTTTCTGTTGCCTAAAGCGTTTAATTTTTGAGCTGCAAGACAGTTTAAAATTTAATGTTAAAAATCCAAAAGAAAACTTTAAATTAACCTCATTGATGTCAGTATTTAATGTAGCCAAATATCGACAGTCGGCGTTTAAGAATTAAGCAGCGCAATGTCGATCGGCTTAAGCCTGCTTAAGCCTAAAACTGATTTCAGATTTCGAGCCAGCATCAAAAACTACATCGATTAAAAAAAATCTTTCTAAAGGAATACCGAGTATTTTACAATTATAAAAACTTATTTAGGTTAAATAAATCATTTTAAGGCTTATCTCACGAATACACTTTTTGTCGTAAGTCCTTAGTTTTCGAGATATTGGCTTTGAAGTTCCCATTGCTTCCGTATGGGGAAAATAACCGGCTACCTAATGGGAACCTAAACTTAGTTAACCTAATTTAACCTAACCTAATCTAAGAAACCTATGGTACTATTTCAGATCGAAGACATTAATTTTCGGTCTTTGAAGGCTAGCTAAAAAATCACACTTTTTTTCAATATAGTGATATTAGTCATATTTAGAGGAATGAAAAATTATTATATGTAGGTATCGCCAACGAAATACATAAATAATAGGTTTTCATAGAAAAAAAATTGAATTAACGGCTCTGTCGTAGCCTACGGGATTTGTTTTGGCTTCTTGCGCCTTGCGCTTCTCGTTTGTTTACGTGTCGATGAGCTGGGCACCGCCATATTCGTTTCATTTATGTTCTCGTCCCCTCCGGGGGCATAGGATGGGCCATAGGCCATAGGGTTAGGTTCGTCCATCCTATGTTATGGGGAGTAGCGCCCCCAGGGGGTTTGAGTAGGTTACCTTAGCCATTAGCTAGGCCTTCGGGACGTCTGTCTTTCGTGCCCACTTTGCTTCCTTCCACTNCGTGCATGGGTTCCCCGTTTTTCTATCGACATACTATATGTCCCTTCCTTTTCCTCTCTTAGAAGAGCTTAGTACTTATTTAGGGAGGCTTAAATCTTCTTATAATAATAAAATATGTTCTCGTTGGGCGCTAATGCCTACATCGGTGATGCGCCTCATCTATAACAAGTAAGTATGTTCTCGTAGGGCGCTAATGCCTACAACGGCGATGCGCCTCATCATTAACAAGTATGTTCTCGTTATGGGTTGCGAGGGGTGTTTCGATCGCTACGTTGGACAATTAATTCAGAAAACTTAATGAAAATAAAAATGCGGGGAATTACATTTTTATGCAACGTGGTGTATTACCGACGGCAGTAAAGTGTTCAAGTGTGGTGAGGACACAGTTAAGTGTTTCAAGTCCGATAAAGGTGAGTACCGTATTATTGGCGTTGATGTCACATGTTTTTCATTGTAGTGACAATTTTAATCATATTTAGAGGAGCGGAAAGCGGTTATTTCTTTTTTTATGACTATATTTCTCCTTTTTTTCGGTTTGGTTATTTACAGGTAAAATGTCACGCTTTTTTCAATGCAGGGATGATGTTAAGCACATTTAGAGGAGCGGAAAAGTAAATAAGTATATGAAGGTAACCTAACCTTAGGTTACGTTCATATATTTACTTTTCCGCTCCTCTAAATGTGCTTAAAATCGTGGTGAAATTTTGCTTTAGGTCTAAAATAGAATTTCGACATTTTAAGGTGTTATGCAACACATTTTACTCGTAAATGCTTAGTTTTCTGGATATTTGACTTTGAAGTTCCCATTGTTTTTCAAAGGGAGAACCTCCATCAGAGGTTAGGGTTGGTTAGGTTAGGGTAGGTTGGGTCGGTTTAGGTCAGTTTAGTTTCCTGTGGAGTCGCCGGATATTTTCTCCCAATGGAAAACAATGGGAACTTCAAAGTCAAATGTCTCGAAAACTAAGCATTTGCAAGCAAAACGTATTCATAAAATGTGTTTATATGGGTCCTTTTACCCTTATAGGCCTATCACCTTAAAATATTGAAATTCTGTTTTGGATCTAGGGTAAAAATTGACCAAAATCATCCCTGCATTGAAAACAATGACGTTTTACCTGTAAATTCCAGAAAGAGAGAAGTTCCTGATCTGAAATTTTACCAAACCTATAAAAATTTTCCATTACTCTGTGCGAGTTTGCTTATTTTTCCCATAAGAAAACAAAAAACAATGGGTATTTCAAAGTCCAATATCTCGAAAACTATGCATCTGCGACGAAAAGTGGATTCATCAAAAAGTTTTAAAATGCCTAAGTTCGCCTAAATAAATGAAAAAAATTTTAAAATTCTCAGGATGACCTATAGGTACCAGATAGCTAGGTAAAATTTGGTATTATGCACTTTAAAAAATACCGTATCTTATTTTAAATCGACTCATTTTTTCATGTAGATTACGAATCTGAAATCCATTTTTGTCGAACGGGTAATTTTCTAGTAGGGTAATGTCTCAATTACCGAATGCCCATCTATTACCGAATATAGGTAGGAATCTTATTGCGTTCGGTAATAGAAAGGCATTCGGTAATTGAGACATTACCCTAAAGGCACCAGGGATGTCGTGAAGTATACAACATTGTGGGGGGTACTGAAAATACCGACTGACGTTAACTATCAGTCATATTACCGACTGGAAAAAAATATATATATAGTGCACGAGTACAGTAGGCTATATAGGGTAGAGGCCACACCGACCGGCCTCTTAAGGAATTGGCGTCTTCAAATGACTCTGTATAATTAATTACCTGATGGATAGAGACGAGTCACACCACAAAATTACCCTCAAATACTGCAGATTGCGGTTTGATGTCTCCGGACACAAAAATAATAAGCGTAATAAAATTATGAGCGCTAAACGAAACATGATCAAAATACGCACTTCTCGGCAGGATCCAAAGGAGTTGAAAGGACTGCTCGGACTACATAAAAAGGATTCTTCGGCATGGCAGTTGCTTCCAGCCAGTCTTCTTTTAATACCCCGAATGAAGAGCCGAAATTTCCCTAGAGCAGATGAAAATTACCCAATTAGGGTATGGAGCCCGAATGAAAACATTTTACCT
>LQNS02278143.1:4882981-4906808 GCA_001587735.2 Parhyale hawaiensis | reverse complement strand
ATTATTGGGGGGGGGGGGGAGAGTCCCCCCCGCCCGCCCCCTCCCCCCCGGTCGCGACATCCCTGACGGTCACAACTCTATTTGGAAAAAAATATCGACATATTTCGGTACTATTAAGCATTCTAAGACTTTTTCACGAATGACGTTTCCGTCGCAAATGTTTAGTTTCTGAGATATTTAACTTTGAAGTTCCCATTGTTTTTCTAAGGGAAAAAGTAACCGGCGACCCCATAGGGACCTAAACTAACCTAACCTTACCTAATATTACTTTACCTAACCTAACCTTACCTAACCATACCTAACCCAACCTTACCTATCCCAACCTTACCCATCCCAACCTCGCCTAACCCAACTTTACCTAAACTAATCTTACCTAACCTTAGCTAACCTAACCATTTTTCCCCATAGGAAAACAATGGAAACTTTAAACTTAAATAACTCTAATACTAAGGATTTCCAACAAAAACATTATTCATGGAAAGAATCTTACAATGCTTCGGTCTACATAAATGCGTGAATTTTTTTTTTAATATAGAGTTGTGACCTATAGTAGAAAAATACTGTCGGACGGATCTATAGCCTACTTTTTGAGATATATGACTTTGAAGTTAGCATTGTTTTCCTATGGGAGAAAATATACCCGGCGATGACAGAGTGTAATGGAACACCTTTTAAATAGTTTTTTTTAACTTAACATTTAAATTGTGTTCCATTACAGTCTGTCGTCACCGGGTATTGTCTCCCATTGGAAAACAATGGGAACTTCCAAGTCTCATATCTCAGAAAGTTAGTCCGTACGACAAAAACTAATTTCAGATTCGTAATCTACATCAAAATATGTGCCGTTGAAAATAATTTTAACGTGCATAAAACCAAATAATACAATGCATATTGTCCAAAATATTTGATTCAGAATATGCCTATAGGTTTGGCTTTGTGCAAATTCTGTTTTGTTTTATGAAATTTTCTTATTTTCAGCTTATTAACACATCCTTCCCTCGCCACTTTCCTAATGCATCTCCCCCTACCGCCCCTTCGTTAGTCTTCAGAGGTCTGTTAACGTGTTACATGTGCGACATTTGCGGTCTCGATTTTGAGGACCCGATTTTGATTTTTTTTACCTTGACGATTTAATAAGTGGTTTCCCGCATAATGAGGCCGGCTCAACGAAAATTACGACCATTTTTTGGGCAAACTAAAACAATAGATATATATTTAAGATTTTCTCTGAAACAAAGAAGCACCAAAAACGGGTGTATAACCTTGTGTTGGCTATCAAATTTTGGACACGTTATCGTAAAACAAATTTTTTGTTACTTAAATGACGCCCAGAAAACTGTTATTCGTCAACAACGTGGCTCTTGCTCATTAAGGTTAGGGAAGTTGGACTGGTTCTGCCAATATCCTATGAGATATATAGCTACAGCTTTTCGTGTTTCTTTGATTGGGAGAAAACCTTTAATATCTCTTTTATTACCAGTTTGCACAAAAAAAAATGGATCTCATTTTCGTTTCCAGCACTCCTCAGTTATGTTAGAAATCAGTTTCTCGTCTTATTACTCGAAAAGGGGATATGACGAATATCTACCCTGTTTTAATATTCTATCAAAAAAAAAACCTAAGAATTAGTTTCTGTGATGATTTAGTGTTTTCTATATAAATTTTATGAAAAAAAATCACTTTACATAATATAGGCGTTTAATTAAACGAATTCTAGCATTATTTAAAAAAACTGCTTATTTCTGGCTGTTGTGACCTATAAATTCGTGTTTAGCGCATCAATATGTACGAGAAGAATGGCGTGAAATTCTTGGGTTTGCGTGGGGATAAATGTAACAAGTACCGATTCTAGTAGTTTTTAATTTACTCAAAGCGTACAACCCACATAAATATTAATGGTTCATGAGATGTCAACCAAATTATTCGTCAAGAAAGCTGTAAGAAATGAAGCTAATAAAAGTAATGAACTGAGGTTTTCCTGAATTTCCTGAGCCTATAAGATCCTTCGGTAAATGTTTATTTACTATAACCCCCACTCGAACATAGACATTTTAGACTAAAAGATTTATTAGTGTGTTTGCTGTTATGTTATCTGTTCCCTTCAGAGGGCATAGGATGTGCCATTAGCCATAAATAGGGTTAGGTTCCCGGTAATTAGATTCGCCCTTCCGATGTTATGGGGGAACTACGACCCAGGGGGTTCATGTAAGTTACCTCAGCCATTGGCTAGGATTTCAGGACGTCTGTCTTTTTGGCCCATTTTGCTTCTATCCACTGTCACACTACTAATGATACTCTCTTTTTTTTTTGTATATTTTCCCGACTTGCCGTACCTATGCGCGTTGATGCTGTGTGGGAAGAGCCTCGTGCAAGGAATTCACATTTATCTTGGTAGCTGTATTGTATGTTCCTTCCTTTTCTTCTTTCATAACAGCTTAGTACTGATTGAGAGAAGCCTAAACTATCTTATATAGCCATATACAGTTGTCTGTTAGACTTCAGCCACAGCTCTCTGTCATTTGCTATCTCGTTATGCTGGAAATTGTGAGGTGCCGCCCACACTCTGCAGTTCAGTCGCTGGTTTATTCATAACGCGATCTGTGTTGGTATCAAGGATGGTGATACGGAACAGGTAAGCGCAGTGCCGAATTCACCAGACTTACTAAAAGCTATGAAGTACCTAGCGTGGCTCAACACTCGTAGCTAAGTTGAGAATTAATGAATGGCCAACTAAGTTCAGAAAGTCATGCTAAACTACACCGTAAAGAGTTTTGATAGGGTCACGATCAGTTTTATCAATATGGTTATAAATTATCAGTATGACTCTATTTTGGGAGGGGGGAGTTCCGAGACGATAAACTGCTAGTACCACTGATATAATGACGGTGGGCCCCTCCGTGTCATCGGCGGTTTCATTGGACTGTATAAAGTATACGATAGCTTGGACGGTGAGTTGGACCACTTCCATGCGCTAACCTGTTACGTATCATCAGCTTAGAGTTGGCATGGAATTAATTAATTGCCGAGATCCGTGTTGATGCGCAGGTGTTCAAGTCGGCCTTGAATGTATTTTATTTAGGAGATTTTTTACAGCGCTTCGGGCGTATTGGGGTGCTTTTGCAGTTTCCACTAGGATTCTAGATGTACCTATGTCCATAGGCTCTCAGGCGTGTGGTTTTAATCATCTTAATAATACACACAAAAGACTGTGACAGCGTCAAAAATCTAGGTACCGTGTGAACCCTATTTCACACGGTCCCTCGTATGTGACATAATCGAGTCGCCAATGCAATTTGCTGTCTAAACTCTGACCACTTTGTAGTTCGGAGAATCTCCACTGCGGTAAAACTTCGCGATATCTTATCAACCAACAACATGCTTGGATAGCTATGTCTACAACACACGTGCATATTAATAGGTCTATGATTTACATACATGTATATATATAAACATGTTTCGTTGCACGAAAGATGACATAGTAATTTGATCTTCTTTTTTTCCAGTCTTTCAAGAGTTCTAAACCTTTGTTTTATGTCAGGAGAACATGTTCTGAGAGCAGTAAAAGACAGCCATTTGATTAAAATCGTTTTAATGTTCATAGTGACGTTTCGGGTTAACGTAACCCATAATCATACAGAGTAAAAGCGTAGACTGACCCAGATATATCTATCTGGGTGTTTAGTGATTTGTGTGTACACATTTAGATAGATGCAGTGCCTAGACGTAAGTATTTGCACAAATCTAATTTTTTATGTATTTTTAAAAATTCAGGGTCTGCTTTAGGATAATTAATACAGGAAGTTTAGGTTACATATATATAAAAGAATACTTAAATAGAACAGTCAAATGTGCACTTATAACAACAAGAAACTGTAACACAAGTAAAAGTAATGAGGGACAAAAGTATTTGACCAAAATAAATATGATGTTGAATCTTTGATATTTAATAGTATAATTTGAATAAATTAGTTTGGAAATTATTCTAGAACGTTCACGAGACGTCTCGAAACAAATGCAATGTAAACAAACCACAGCCGGCGCAATCATTACCTCTCTAGACCTCGTTGAAGTCGCGCACACTCTCACTACAGTGCCTAAAGTTAAAGAACTCCCTGAAGCTACTCGTAAACGGATAATTCAATTTCGTAGTGAGGGATTAACTGATAGAGTAATAGCAGAACGTGTCAATGTTCCTTTTTCAACGGTTGGAGCAACAATCCGCAAGCATCAAGTGACTGGGGCGGTCTCCAACCTGCCAAGAGCTGGAGCTCCGCGTAAGATCATCGGTCGTCTTCGGCGCTACATGCTACGTAAGGTGACCAATGACCCCATGACAACTCGTGCTGACCTTCAGAGTGAACTGGCGTCTCAGGGACAGCATGTCAGCAAGAAAACTATTGTTAGGGAATTGAACCATATACTGACATTCATTATTACACTTCTCGCAAAACTCCTGTTCTTACAGTAAAACATGTCATGAGCCGCTTAGCATTTGCTAAAGACCACCTGGACAAAGGAAATAAGTTTTGGCAAGGGGTTATATGGTCTGATGAAACTAAACTAGAACTTTTTGGCCGAAACGAAGCTCGGCATGTATGGAGGAAACGTGGTACGTTGTTGACCCCAAGAACACTATCCCCACCGTGAACCATGGAGGGGGCAGCATCATGGTGAGGGGTTGCTTTGCTGCCCATGGTGCTGGGGATCTTCATGTCAATGATGGCAAGATGAGAGTTTCATGTACAGGGAGATATTAGAGAAGAAGATGCTTCCAAGTGCCCAAAAAAATTCTACGGACGGCGCAGCGGCGCTGGTGGACCTTCCAACAAGAAAACGACCCCAAGCATACTGCGAATTTAACGTAAGAATGGTTTCAAAAGAAGAAAATAGATGTTCTTCTATGGCCTAGCCAATCACCGGTTTTAACCCAATAGAAAATATGTGGCGTCTTTTTAAATCTTGTGTCCACAAACGGTGTCCCAAAAACCTTACTGAATTGAAGGTTTACTGCATGGAAGAATGGAAAGAAATACCATCAAGTGAATGTGAAAAGTTAATTTCCAGCTATAGCAATCGTCTCCATGCTGTTATTGCCAATAAAGGTCACGCCACCAAGTACTAATGTCGTAATTTTTTGGTCAAATACTTTTGTCCCTCATTACTTTTGCTTGTGTTAAATTTTCTTGTTATAAGTGCTTATTTGACTGTTCTGTTTAAATATTCTATTATAATATGTTATAGAAACTTCCTGTATTAATTATCGTAAAGCAGTCCCTAAATTTTTAAAAATACATAAAAAGTAGTTGTGCAATACTTATGTCTAGGCACTGTATGTATATTTAGTACACAGTATTTGTACAATAATATACAAATATATGTATCCCCTTAATAACTGGAATATATGCATATATTTATTTACCTAAAGGGAAAATTTTAGAGAACACCGGGCAGGAGTTTTAGACAAAATTTCGGAAAACTCGCCTAATTTTACTACAAGTTACTAATTGTTGAAGATTTTAACTGTGGTTTTTTTCATTTTTACTCAACTATAGATTCCCTAGTGATCACCCTATTGGTCAAGTTACTAATTCAAAAGAAATTAATGTAATGGTAAAATCTAATTTTTGTCACCTGCAGAATATGTACGTCTCCCACAATAAGTAACGTCAGAGCTAGAACGCATTGTTGTTGTTTAAGCAATATTGTCAAATTTAAGTTTAATTTTACACTGAAATTAAATACAGTAATATTGCTTAAACGTCAACACCGCGTTCTCTGACGCAACCTACTGCGTGAGACGCGTGTATACTTCACAGGCGACGTAAATTTAAGTTTTAACATTAACTTAATGTCCTTTGACTAAAGCTTTTGTGAAATTAGACAATGTCTTTTGTATTTTATTTTAAATAAAAGGCCTGTTTCTATTAATATTTTCGTTTTCTGATTTCCGTGAGGAGGTGCACTGATTATTTTCATTTATGTTTTCCGTGAAGAGGTGATTAATAAGAAATTTTTACTTTATTATACCTATCTAGTCTCTTACTACTAAAGAAACGCACGCATATTTATGGAAATTTATGTTCTGAAATGCAATTACTATCTTGCAAAATTCGATGAGAAGCAGTCTCATAAATTTTGTTACGACGCGCGTTTCGATGATCATCAGCTTTTCAGGCGGGAGGCTCAAATATTTTAACTTAATTTTTGAGCTTTTTCATAATAATTACATGAGTAGAGGTTTCCGTAAGATTGTGTAAGTATGATACCGGATTATATTCAAGTAAGCAAAAATTTCGTTAATTGTCAACTATGGCCCGTTGCGTTGACTCCAACTAATGCTCGTTGTATCGCTACACTTGTAGTAAGGGCGACAGTGTAATAAAATTTAAATACTTGTCTACTAGGTGGAGTATATGGTGGTCAATTGGAACTATTAAAGTTCTCCCTACCAAATGCGGAACTTCCAGTCGAAATTAAGTGGGGTGGGTATGTTTGACGAAAGCTTGTTGTTGAGTTGGAAAAGTGAGTTCATATATGTCATCATCAACCATCAGTTCAGTTATGATACTGACTGAAGAATCACTAGAACAGCTCAGTAAACTAAAGCCAATCGCCTTCACTTCTGTTTAAACAGGAGTTGTATGGCATCCCTCTCAATCTAAGGAGAGAAGTAGTGTTACATCCCGCAATTATAATGGTTGTGTTTTAGTCAAGATTGTTTGTTTGTCTGACGGTGAAAATTTGTTTGTCAGTCACCGAGATAACTTAGTTATGGTCGGATCTTCACAAACTTTTGTGGGATTGTTTGTACTTTGGAAGGAACCCAGGGTTAATTTTTACAGAAGATCCGTGCAGCAGTATGAATTGTTTGTCTGTCTGCCTCTTTTATCACGGTAGCATATCTAAAGAAATGGACTCAACTTTATGAAGTTTGCATTAGTTGTTTGGGTTATTACTTATTGCAAATAACCAAACTTTTGTGTTTATTCTTCCGTTTGTCTGTGTTGGCCTATATATTTGTCAGTGACATATCTCAAAAAGTCATCGACTGATCTCTATGAAATTTGTAGTAATTACTAGAAATGTTATATGACAAAAAAGAACCAATTTTGGTGATGATCGGTTCATCTGTTTCTGCCCTCGACGAATATTTATCACAATGTTTGTCAGGAATAGAACTCGGTCAGTTAGCATTAGATATTCATGAAATTTGTAGGAATTGCTGGAAATATTAAAAGACACAAATGACTAAATGTTCATGTTGGTCAGTTTTGTCCGTTGGTGTGTCTGACTAATATGTGAAAGTGTTTGCCAGAACATAATTCTAAAAGTTACCGTTGATTGTGATGTGAAAATTGCCAAAACTTTAGAGTAAGCCGGCCATAAAAAATGACACCGTAGAATTTACCCCTTACCCGCTACCGCGAGTGTTAGCCTCACGCCACGAGGCGTTCTAGTTGTACATATGTTTGTATGCATACATGTTTGCACATCCGAAAAGAGGAAGAAGGCGTTGAGCAATGCCCATAATTCTTTGCAAGAAGTCTCGTGGGTTGACCTAGATGTGACTTATGCCATAAACTAGAATTAACTGGCCATCAAAAATGACTGTGATGAATTTTTTATCTTTCCACCCATAAAGAGGCAGAAGGAGTCAGTTATATTAGTAATTACCTCCGCCAAGGAGTTTGTCGTGTTTGTCTCTCTGTCTGTCTGTTTGTTTGTCACCAAGATAACTCAAAAAGTTATGAACCGATTTGGATGAAATTTTCAGGGATTGTTAGGCATGATAGGAGGAACAGATGATTAACTTTTGGTAAAGATATGTCTATCCGTTTGTTTGTTTGTCTGCTTCATTTGTCTCGACGCTATAACTCAAAAAGTTATGGATGGATTTTGATGAAATTGATATGAGTTGTTAAGTGTATAACAAAGAGTAAATGACTACATTTTGGTAATGATTTGCTTGTTCGTTCGTTTGTCACTGTTTTTAATTTTATGCTTGTTTATGCTGTTATACAAGAAAATTATGGTTTCAGAGCCAATTTCAATTTTTTTGCTACCGTTGCTTCACTTGGCGAAGGTATGCGCTCTCAAAGTGCTCTAGTTTCTTAGGCAGTCAGTTGTGCTGACTCAGATGTGAAAAATCGCAAAAATATTGAGTTACCTGGCAATAAAAAATGACGGCGTTGAATATGTTCTGCTCATCAAGCCATGGAATCGAGTTTGCTTCAAGAAACTGGCAGTACCTTTCTGTATTCATTTTAACTTCTTCTGCCGCTTCAAAGGGATCAATAAGGGTATCACCTACTATCCCGGTCCAAAACATCGCACCTCGACGACCTTGTTGACGCTTAAAGCTGGGCTCACACTGCTGCCAACACTTATTTGCAACAGTGTTGGCAACACCTGTTGGCGAGACAGTCGAAAACACCCTTGCTGTTGGCATCCGTGAAGAGGGTGTTGGCAACACGTGTTCTGAACACTGCTAGTTCGAACTACACTCACACTGTCCACTTGAAGGATGGTTGGAGTGTCCAAGAGAAAATTGCTTCAGATTAATTCGTAACTTTGCACCGGAAGAAGGTTCCTTATATTTTGATTGTCCAGCATAGTTGATTTTGCGTTTCGGATTGGTTATAACATTTATTTTAACTAATTTGTGTATTTAATGAAAAATTTTTGGTATTCGTCAAAATAAATCCTTGGTTTGTTTTGACAGTTACTAGAAAATTTATCAAATAATTAAAAATTTTTGTTTATAGTTCCTTGAAAGAAAATGGTGTCTGTTACCGACTGGAAAAGGTCGAACAACTGCGTGTGGATATAGAAAAAATCATCCTTGTTTATACGACCCGTCTAGTAAAAACTATAAATGTTTCAAAATGAGACCAGTAATCTACCGGCAAATTGCAGGAAATCTAAGAAATGATAGGAATGCAGAGCTCGTTAAAGAGTGGTGTGTAACTCGCTGATTGCATCCCATATTGATAAGACTCGCGAACTCCCAAGCTTGTTTTCAAGAAGAGATGGCCTGTTGCCAACCCGTATTCGCAACAGTGCTGGCAACACTGTTGCGAACACGTGTTGGCAGCAGTGTGAGCTCAGCTTTAGCCGTGTCTGTTGAGGTGGTCATGGAGGACCCATCCAGACCCCATCCATATGGACAATCAAGAGTGGCTCGGCATTCGTCAGTAAATATGGCATTGGAGAAATCAGTTTTCATGTTCTCTTCAGATCATATGACCCTATTTTCTTTGTGAGTTTTTGTTAGAAGTGGTCGTTTAATTGCCTTTTTCACTTTCCCTAGCTTCTGCAGAACCTCACATCTTGTCTTTCTGGTTAGTATTGGGGCTCCAGCGTCTTCAATCGCCTTACTTGTAGAAAGTTGTTTTCTAGCCATAGAAACCTTCAAATGTCGCATATCCCGAGCAGTCAGTTTCCTCATGGAGGCTCTGTCCGGAGTTTTCCGGTTGATCTTACCTTCAATTACATAAGCTTTAATTGTTCCGTGATCACGCTGTAATTCTTTGGAATCTGAATGTTATCTCACCAGAAGCCAATAACGAGGTCACTTTGATCTTTTCTTCACTCGTTGCCCCGCTTTTTTTGCCCATGTTGACTAGAGAGTGATGTTGCATAACAGCAGAACCTAGGGCGATAAGTAAATTTTGCCAAAATGTGGGAAATAGTTCCGTTTTATTTTTCTCTAATTGTTTTTTATAGTTACAACATACCTGTGCACTAACTTACTATTAACATTTTAAATGTTTGACACTTACCTTGAAGAATAAGTAAAAAAGATTGTATTTGCATAATCAAAGGTAACATACTGTGTGATGAAGAATAATGCGAGAAGTACATCTCAGAAGAGAGATTGCTGTATAAGCTTTGTTCAACTGGTTGTTTGTCCATCCTGCTCTCTTCTTTAGGCAACTTAATTAACTAAAATAGAACCGGATCTTCATAAAAGTTACACGAAACTTTAACAAAGTTAAGAGGCATGAGTGACCACATTTTTTGGGATGGTTTGTCCGTGTGTGTTATAATCCCCGTGTTTAGCTGTTTAGGCAAAACATAAGCTAAGCAGTTATAAACTAAGTTTCAAGATTCTTACATGAACTGATAGCATTGTTATCAGAAACTCTTGATCAAATATTCCTGATGATAAAAAAGAAATCTTGGATTCAGGATCAATTTGAGCTATCAGGGTTTTCGAGTGAGTATAAATTAACCAGGTTATCCATATCGGAGCCTTCTTATACTTGATTAAAAAATCGGTTGATTGGTCGCCAAAGCTATGAACCGAATTTTTAATCAAGTATACTAGCTAACCGCGCTGTCAAAAACGCCAGTGAGCAATTTATGATGACCCTCCTACATGGATCATCGTTTCGTAACTAATCTGTTTCTTCAGAATGCCTACGCTATGTGGGTGATACCAAATTGTCATAAGTAACGAGTGCTCTTTGTTTTAATATATTTGAACGGCGCACTTTACCTTTGTGGTACGATCGGGCTGCGGGCCAACGGTATGAAGAATCGTGGGAGTTATTTTACTCAAAAGTGTTCACCGAATGTCTTTGCTCTCAATGATTGGTTAACCTGAACATATTAAAAATGTATATTTGAAACGTGCAGAGCAATATAACGAGCTCAACTAAGATATTCTGGTAAACATACCTTTGATATATTTCCTGTTGTGAACTGGCTATGGCACTTCAGTAATTCGCAAATTAAACAATTAGAGTAGAAAAGTTTCTGTGCGTGAATTTATGTTTTTACTGATTTGCGATAAAATATTTAATGAGCTGTTCTTTAAATTTCAGTTTATGAGCAAATAATCAAACATTCTCCCATGCACAATTTTATTGGTACTTCATCGCTTGAATAAACACAAAGAAAAGAGTAAATTGTGCTAATGATTGCAGGAGGAACAGATGATTACCTCTTGGTAAAGATCCGTTCAACCGTTTGTTTACCAATTTTATTCTGTAACATTCTCAAAAAGCTATAACCAGATCTTCATAAAATCAAGAAGTACAGTTAAGAATGTTTAGAGGCACGAATGGCTAGGTATTGATTATAATCTCTTTTTTATTTATCTTTGTCCCTTTGTCTATTTTTATCAACACTTAACCTGAGCAGTTATTAATTGATTTTCAAGAAATTCACACGAACTGATAGAACAGCTATCATGGTCAGATGTACGGTCGGATGGATGGATGGATGGATGGATAGATGGATGAATGGAATGTTGGACAAACATAGGTATGGATAGAAGAACGGATGAATGGGCTAATGAACGAGGAGGTTAGAGGAGTTACAGGCAGCGTCGTGAGGTGCAGATGAACACCGGTGCTAATGGAACTAGCGCTGCCTGGATCTACATCAGATCAGGGCCGGGAAGCACAAAACGCCCGTAACGCTCAATAGAAATTTCTTCCTTAAACTGTCCAAATGGCCTCATCCTGAGGATATCTAAAGTCCACTAAATCTCCCATGCACAGAACAATTTCAGAGGCATTTATTGTCTCTTTAAGCCCTTCTGCGTGGAAGTGCTTAAAATCGTCCTTAGCCCGATATCTACCAATCACAGCTCCTGTTACAAGCAGAGATGGAGCGCAAAAATATGCGCCAACGACCAGCTGATTTCTTCTTTTTCTGATGTGACGAGAGTATATGTCATATTTTCTTGTTTTAAATGCCTTACGAACAATTTTAGTTTAAGAACCGATGAGGTCATGAATAAAAAAAATAGTCAACGCTGTGCTTACAAGGATGCAATAAAAAATTCTGACGATTAGATGAGAAAACTCATTGAAAAGACAGTTGGGACTCGTGATCAATCTTTTGTTCCCCGTATGCACTACTAAGTGTCCGAAGATTTTGTTGTTCCCTTTCTTGTGTAGTACCGTACGTCGCCCGAAACAGTAGTGAAAATATTAGCCTAACTTAAAGTTCCGTTACTCTCTCTGTGGTGTTGGGTGTTACTTTCAAAGAGCTGTGCACTTTTGTAATATATTAAACAAGCAACAAAAGTTAGAACGGGCCATGCTATTTGGGAATATCAAAGGATTATGGTGTAAAATAAGCTCATTCGCACTCCTAACGTGTTTGACTGCATCCAATAGAAAATTGGATACTACGGCTTCGAAGCTCGTGCGAAGTTGCCAGACGTGCATGAAATTTTTCTGCCAGTTGAACGCTTGGTAAACAAAACAAAAATAATATTTTTAAGCGATCCTTTTGAAGAAAAATTTATAAAATATGAATCATATGTAAAATGGACCAAATTTGCACACGTTATGTTTCCTCGGCGATGTTTTGGTTCTGCAGATGTTCCTTTATTGCATTTAATGATGGTCCTAGCACCCGTAACGTAAGTACAGAAATAAAGGAAAATTTCCTTTGGCGGGAAAGCGAAGATCGTTTGTGAATCTGACCGGAGCTCACAAAGTGCATTTTTTCAGAAGTTAAGGGAAAATCTGTGAGCTAAATACACTTAGTGAAGTTTTGTGCATCCCGGCTCAGATCGGGGGAGAGGTGGAGGTGGGATGCAGGAGTGGATAGAGGAAGGCAGGCTTGAACGTATGCTGTCGGGCCATAAAATCTGCAGCTTCCGATCACAGAATAGTCATGGCGCCGATAATTGATTGTGAGCATTGGTTTATTATCCAAAACCGCATCGATGCTGCCTCAGGCCGTGAGATTTCACTTGGAAGTGAATGGCTGGAAAACTCTGAGTTCGTTGCTCTTATTGCTGCCTCTTAAGGGTGCTAGGACCATCCTTAAAAGCAATAAAGAAACATCTACAGAACCAAAACATCGACGAAGAAACATAAGAGTGCAAATTTGGTCCATTTTACGTAATATTTACATTGTCTAGGTATTTCTTCCGTTCGCATCGCTTGAAAACATTCTTTTAATTTGGTTTACCCAAGCGCTCAACTGGCAGAAAAACTTCCTACACGTCTGGCAACTTCGAAGCCGTAGTATCGAATTTTCAATTGGATGCTGTCAAACACTTTGGGGTGAAAATGAAACTGAATACATACCATGATCTTTTGATATTCCATTATAGCATGGCGCGTTGTAACTTATGTTTCTTGTTAAAAAATATCATAGAAGTGCACAACTCTTTGAAAGAAGGAACACTCAACTCCATAGAGAATAGCGGAACTTTTCGTTAAGCTGATGTTTTCGCTGTCGTTTCGGTCGACATACCTACGGTACTACACCAGCTGAAGAGGATAACAAAATTTGCGGACACTTTGTAGTGTATACGGGGAACAAAAGATTGTTCACGAGTCCCATCTTGTTTTTCAATGAGGTTTCTCAACTAATTGTCTGAGTTTTTTTCCGTCCACGCAAACACAGTATTGAATACGCGGTGCTCCATTACGAAAATTGCCGGCTGCTAAGCATTCAGTTTGCAGCGCCAGCATGCGTATAGCTTAAGAATCAATTTAAAGAGCACCAACTGTATATTTACAATGATTTTTTTATTCATTATCTTACCGGTTTTTTAAACTAAAATTGTTTGTAAGGCGTTTAAAACAAGAATATATGACATGTATATATATATACTCTAGTCACTGCAGGACCGAAAGAAATCTGCTGGTCGTCGGCGCTTTATTTTCGCGCTCCATCTCTACATGTAACAGGGGCTGTTATAGGTCAATTTTTGGCTCTGGATAATTTTAAGCATTTGCACTCAAAAGGACCGAAAGAGAGGATAAATTCCTTTGAAATATTATGCATTGGAGATTAAGTGGATTTAAGATGTCCTCAGGATAAGGCCATTTAAGCACTTTAAGGAAGAAATTTCTATTTAGAGTTACGGACGTTTTATGCATCCCGGCCCAGGTTTGTACTCAAAAAGCCTTGGCTGAGGCAATGTGACGTGCTAGCGCTGAGGCTTATGCATGTCAGGCGCAGATGAGACATTGTGCATAATGCAGTGAGATGTAAAATAGTCAGTACAACGAATTATTGCGAAAATCTCAAATTCTAAATCAATAATAGTAGCTACGCATAGAGGGATTATTCACTTGAACGTAAATAGTAGATTCTCAAAAGGATACTATATATCATTGCGCTTTTATATAATAAAAAATATCAAAAGTGCCAACGCAAAAGTATTCAGTCTGCCTACATGCATTTAATACAGTGTGTTACCTTTGATTATGCAAATACAATTTTTTTACTCTACTTTTCAAGATAAGTGTCTAACTCTGAAATATCAATATTAACTAAATGTATGACTACACTAGCGGGCAAAATAAAAAAACGATTATTTCTTTGAAAATAAAGGTTAACCATGAAAAGTAGGTAAATGAATCTTTTGATGGGGCCCTAAGGAATGTATTTAACATATATCTACATAATATCAGGACAAACATAACTATATTTAATACAGTAAAGCAATCTAACAAACAATAACAAAATCTGTACAGTGCAAAATAAGAGAACGGTCGTCTCTAAATACAATTTTAAAAACAAATAACATGGAACAATGGTGAATTGTAGGTTTAGAACAATTAGTATGGAGTACTAAAACCTTTATTTTCAATAACTTTAGCACAGCGACGATTACACGACAAAACTCTGGAGTTATTTTTTCCCATTCCTCTTCAATTTTAGTCCATAGATCCTAGATCCTTTATTGTTGATGGTTGTCGTTCTCTTACATTGTCACCTATAATTTTCCATAAATTTTCAATAGGATTAAGGTCCCGGCTTTGGGCAGGCCACTTCATGACTTCGATATACTCTTCCGCAAAATATTCCTTCACTTTCTTTGCAGTATGGCACGGGGCATTGTCCTGCATAAAAAGTTGCTGGCTGGTTTGGTGATGATCATAGAGATGGGATAACATATTGCTGTACAAGATTGAGATCCACATTAGCATCGACAGTTTCTTTACTGGCCACCAACGGTCCAACTCCTTCAGATGAAAACATGTCCCACACCATTACGCTACCTCCCCCATGCTTTACAGATGTTTTGACACATTTCGGGTTCAGCCTGTCACCTGTTGCACGTCTAACATACCGTCTGCCATCAGATCCAACCAAATTAAATTTACTTTCGTCGCTTAAATGCACTCTTTCCCAATCTTCATATCTCCAAACGATGTGCCTTTCCGCATATTCAAGTCTTGCTTTCTTATTCTTCTTACTAAGTGGTTTAGTGGCAGGACTGCGTGCCTTTAACTCACATGCATTGAGGCGACAAGAAACTGTACAGCGAGACACTTCTGTGTTGTTATTGACCTTCAGCTTTCTGGAAATTTCCGCTGCAATTTCGGAAGGATCCTTCTGGGCATAGCGTTTCATAATCCTATCAACTCGTACGGTGGTTTTTCGAGGGCGGCCTACAGATACCGGTGATTCCAGCTGTTTCTTTTCATCATGGAGCTTCAAAGCACTAGAAACAACGCTCTTGGATCGGTTTACCTCTCTTGATATGACCGAAAGAGTCATTCCTGAGGACCTGATCTTAACAATTTCTTCCCGCAGCTCAGGAGTAACTTTCACGTGAGGTGCCATTTTTCTAGAATGGTATAATCGTAAGAGTGAAGTGACAACGGTTCGGCATCGGATCAACGGAGGCCCGGGTTCGATTCCCCGGACAGCACGCTACGGATTTACACTGCGTGGACACTCCAGCACCGAGAGGCCAGGCGATGCACGATGAGGGATCCTAAATAGACTCTCAGCACGGACTGCTTCTCCTGCTCTTCACACTACTGAATCTTCAAAATTCTAGAATTAAGGCAAAAAGAAAACCTCATAGGTGTATCCATTCTACCCTGTATACGAGATAATAAATGGTATTAGTTGGTTTTGTTTGTTTGGCAGTTCTAAAAGTCATGTACACGAAATTGAATGTTGCCAGATGACCGGGGTAAATGTGAGAATGTTTTAGACGATCGTTCTCTTATTTTGCACTGTTCAGTTTTTGTTATAGTTTGTTAGATTGCTGTAATGTATTAACTACAGTTATGTTTGTCCTGATATTTTGTAGAAATATGTTGAATACATTCCTTAAGGCCCCATCAAAAGATTATTTAACCTACTCTACTTGCTTAAACTTTATTTACAAATAATGAAAAAATTTCTCTTATTTTGCCCACTGGTGTATGTTGCAAATATAAACAGCCCTTGTAAAATAAATATTTAGCCATTTGCTAAGTTTATCATACAATTTGCTTATTTAGGAGTGTTTACTGTTACCTCAGATTATGCAACAAGTTAATAAAAATGTCATAAAGAGGAAATAATACAAGTGAACACTAATATTCTCATTAAACGTCTAAAACCCAGAAATTACAACCAAAACAATTCAATAATTTACTGAAATAAGTGTTCAGTAGTGCTAAACAAAATTAGTTAATTTTGAACATGGCAACCTCGATTTTCCTCGATTTTTATAAGGCGATTATCAACAGACTTTGTCAGGTTTGATGTTTCAGATGGTGGAATAAAATGTGCAGCTATTTTTACTGCATTTCACAGACTTGCTTTGCTCGAAAACTGCCGACTACCTTCATAGACCTTCCTTTTGATTATTGCTCAGATGTTGTCAATGGGATTTAAATCGGGGCTCTTCGCTGGCCAGGTCATAATCCTTTTTCATTTAAATCCTCCATCCACAAGCCAGTTGGCAGTGTACCGTGTACGGTGTCAGGGAGCGTTATCGTGCTGAAATACCAATTTGGATCTGGCAGTACTTTTCTGCATTCAGTTTAGCCCCTTCTACCACTTCAAATGGACCAATAAGGGCGTTACCTACTATCCCGGCGCAAAACATTACAAATGCACCAACTAGTTGACGGTTGAGCCGTGTCTGTTGAGATCGGTCATGGAGGACCCATCCAGACGCCCATCCATCTGGACCTTTAGAAGTGGCTCTGCATTCGTCAGTAATTATGACATTGGAGAAATCAGTTTTCATGTTCTCTTCAGCCCATATGACCCTATTTTTCATGAGTTTTTGTTTGAAGTGGTCGTTAAATTACCTTTTTCACTTTCCCTAGCATCTGCAGAACCTCACATCTTGTCTTTCTGCTTAGTATTGGGGCTCCAGCGTCTTCAAATATCGCCTTACTTGTAGAAAGTTGTTTTCTAGCCATAGAAACCTTCAAATGTTGCATATTCCGAGCAGTCAATTTCCTCGTAGAGGCTCTATCCGGAGTTTTCCCGGTTGACTTTACCTTCAATGGCATAAGCCTTAATTGTTCCGTGATCACGCTGCAATTCCTATGAAACTTCGAGTGTTGTCTTACCAGAAGCCAATAACGAGATCACTTTGATCTTTTCTTCCCTGGTTAGACCGCTTTTCTCGCTCATGTTGACTAGAGAGTGTTGCTGCATACTAATCTGGCGTAACAGCAGAACCCCGTGCGATAAGCAAATGTTTCGAAAACATGGGAAATGGTTCCGTTTTATTTGTCTCTAATTGTTTTTATAGTTACCACATACCTGTGTACTAACTTATAATTACCATTTTAAATGTTTGACAGTTATCTTGAAAAATATGTAAAAAAATTGAATTAGCATACTCAAAGGTAACGTACTGTATTTAGGCGTAAATCCTTGCTTGTGTCTTACAGCATTGAGCGTGTTTGCACAGTTCTTACATGAGCTTCTTACATGTTTCAAGTGCAACAAGGGACCACTCTTCAAAGGAGAAAGCTTTTAGATCTTTGAGGTTCTTAGAATTCCTTTTGTAGACTAGGCCTATTGATTTTACGAATTCTCTACAAATTTTCGATCGGGTTTAGGTCAGGTGACTGGCTGATCCACTTCATAACATTAATTCTGTTGTCATTAAACAATTTTTGCATTAGTTTCGGTGTGTCCTTTGGTTTATTGTATTGTCGAAAGAATCAATCACCCCCAAATCGAAGGATTACCGAACTTGAAAGTTTTTCATTGACAATATGTATCTTTGTACATGATGGCATTCATTTCTCCTTCAATGACCTTCAGTTCACAAGTCCATCAGTCCATGTGAAGAGAAGCATCCCAACCATAACACTACCCTTCCCTCCGCCCAAATTGAACAGTTGGGATGAGGTTTCTTGAAGCATGGGTTTCTCCGTCTTTTCTCCAGACATGACCTGAACAGTTGTGTCCGAAAAGTTTTACGTTTCATCAGACCACAGAACCGAATAACAAAAAGTGTATACTCGTTAGCAAGTTTCAAACAGAAACATGTTTCTTCTTCAGTAAAGGAGTTTTTGTTTGTGACCTGGAGTTAATGTCACTCCGGTAAAGAGTTTTACTGATTGAGTTTTTCCGACGGCCACTTTAGCGCTCTACAAGCTTGCTTTTATCTTGGTACGCGTCACAAATGGGTTTTATTTTACTTTTGTAATAACTAACATTCCTGTTGCACCAGTGATCGTCTTCGGATGGCCGCTGCTGGGTGCATTGGTGACAGAATCAGTCATGGCTGAACTACGTAACAGGTTAACTCACGCGCTGGCCGCGTGTTAAGCCCCGCTCACTCCTTTTCACCTGTGACGTCAGGTGGAGCGATAGATACCGTGTTAATTAGTTCGTGCCTGTTACTTGCTTTAAAAAATACGGTGAGCGTAGCCTTCCATGAAGAAGACAGAAGGGTAATAATTTCTGCACGATCACGGCTGTTTACTGTGCGATGCAAAAATCCGTTTGCTAAAAATAAGGCTATAAAACGCCAAGCAAATAAGTCGAAAGATGAAGGAATCTATTAAAACAACATAGCTATACATGTTTAGGTGTTGATTTGGCTTGTTTCGTAATCATGATATCATTTTGCATACTAATGACTAATGCAATCCGCCGTCAAAAACTATCGCGGAAGAGCATGGCTTACGAAAAAAAAAAAATACTGCTGCTTTAGTATTGTTGGAGTATTAACTGCTCTAGAAGTAATTGTAAGTCCAAATTTATGAACTGTACCTGTGCAATTTGTTTTTTAAAGGGCTTTTCCCATCAAAACATTACAAATTGTCATATGGAGCAGTGTTTTTATTAGCTTAATTTTTAAATATTTGAGCCGTTCGAAGGCAGTCGTTCAGTAAGTTTACAGTTTCCCGTCGTTATACCATTTTCTTTAAGTTTCTGCAAAGAAAATTTATTTTGGGGCCAACTTTGCTAGACAAGCGTTTTCAGCCTAACAAGAAAGATTTTGTTGCAATTTTCATCACATTTTTAAGAGAAATTAGTGTTGTCTGTGGTTACTTGGAAAATTTTGGGAGGAAAACTGAATTACTCAAGATCACTACATAGTAGTGTATCATTTTGCTGGGCAAAAAAAAAAAAATAGGAGTACAGTAGTAGATGTTACCGGTGACAGCGAAAAGTGAGTATACTCTTTTGCTGCCAAAATGAACTTTTTTTCGCTACTCCGGATTTTAAGGAAAACGAAGAAGCTTCAATAAGTTCTTAATTCCGTATTTAAAACAGCCAAACAGCAAACGCCAGCCCATTGTAGTGGAAAAATGGTATGAATGAATTAGGAATACAATTGATACTTGCGCAACACCGACGTTTTTCGCTCCACTTGACGTCATACGACCAGATGCGCAAAACTGTCTCATATTGGTCAAGCGATGAGTTAACCTGTTACGTTAGTCAACCACGAAATCAGTCTTCCTCGACTTGCTCAACACGCTTCCGACCGTGTTTCCATGGGATAACATTTGTGCTTAAACCATTTCTTAATAAGCAACGATGACACATTCTGTTGCATTCACTGTTCACAATGGAGGTTACCGGTTCAAAAAAAAAAAAAAAAAATGGGTGGACTACAGCAAACGTTCGTCGGTAATGGGTAAAGATAAAGTCAGCTTTGACTGAAACCCCTACTGGGAAGCCCACAAGCACTATTTTGTTACACAGATATACACTAACGAGCAAAATAAGAGAACGTTTTTCATTTTTGGAAAATAAAGGTTAACCATGTTGAGTAGGTTAATGAATCTTTTGACCGGGCCCTAAGGAATGTATTTAACATATTTCTACGAAATATCAGGACAAACATAACTATATTTAATACAAAAGAGCACTCTAACAAACAATAACAAAAATTGAACAGTGAAAAATAAAAGGAACGATCGTCTTTAAATACAATTTTATAAACAAATAACATAGAACAATGGTCAATTTTAGGATTAGAACAATTAGTATGGAGTGCTAAAACCTTTATTTTCAATAACTTTAGCACAGCGACGATTACACGACATCTCAAGTTTCTCACAAACTTCTTGAGTTTTTTTTTTATTCCTCTTCAATTTTAGTCCACAGATCCTTTACTATTGATGGTTGTCGTTCTTACATTGTCACCTATAATTCTCCATAAATTTTCAATAGAATTAAGGTCCGGGCTTTGGGCAGGCCACTTCATGACTTCGATATTTTCTTCCGCAAAATATGCCTTCACTTTCTTTGCAGTACGGCACAGGGCATTGTGCTGCATAAAAATTGCTGGCTGGTTTGGTGATGATCGTAGAGATGGGATAGCATATTGTACAAGATTGAGATACACATTAGCATTGACAGTTTCTTTAATGGCCACCAGCGGTCCAACTCCTTCAGATGAAAACGTGCACCACACCATTACGCTACCTCCCCCATGCTTTACAGATATTTTGACACATTTTGGGTTCTGGCTGTCACCTGTTGCACGTCTAACATACCGTCTGCCATCATATCCAAATTAAATTTACTTTCGTCGCTGAAATGCTTGCTTTCCCAATCTTCATCTCTCCAAACGATGTGCCTTTCCTCATATTCAAGTCTTGCGTTCTTATTCTTCTTACTGATCAGTGGTTTAGTGGCAGGACTGCCTGCCTTTAACCCACATGAATTGAGGCGACGAGAAACTGTATAGCGAGACACTCCTATGTTGTTATTGACCTTCAGCTTTCTGGAAATTCAGGCTGCAGTTTCGAAAGGATCCTTCTGGGCATAACGTTTCATAATCCCATCAACTCGTACGGTGGTTTTTCGAGGGCGGCCTGCAGATACCGGTGATTTCAGCTGTTTCTTTTCATCATAGAGCTTCAAAGCACGAGAAACGACGCTCTTGGATCGGTTTACCTCTCTTGACATGGCCGAAAGAGTCATTCTTGAGGACCTGAGTTTAACAATTTCTTCCCGCAGCTCAGGAGTAACTTTCACGTGAGGTGCCATGTTTCTAGAATGGAGTAATCGTAGGAGTGACAGTTCTAGAAGTCATGTACACGAAATTGAATGTTGCCAGATGACTGGGGTAAATGTGAGAATGTTTTAGAGACGATCGTTCTCTTATTTTACACTGTTCAATTTTTGCTATTGTTTTTTAGATTGCTCTAATGTATTAAATATGGTTATGTTTGTCCTGATATTTTGTAGAAATATGTTACGTACATTCCTTAAGGCGCCATCAAAAGATTCATTAACCTACTCTACATGGTTAAACTTTATTTTCAAATAATGAAAATCGTTCTCTTATTTTGATCGCTAGTGTAAGTCAACTGCCCCTAGAGGAATAAGTAGAGCTGCAGCCGACCACGAGTCTTTACGAACTATGGCGGCCTAACAGAAGGTTTAATGACCCGCGCTTCCTACCCTCCCATTTCTGGGAAGGCAAGTGACCCCACGTAGCTGTGCATACTATTAGGTTTGCTGACTCAGCGCACCGGACAGCACGAAGATCGTTCACCAGGTACGGGCGGGGCTCGTTCCCAACTCCTTCCAACATTAAGTTTTTCTGTATTACCTCATTACATCGTTTGCTATAGGAACTTATTTTATTCACAACTACGGAGTTAGTTTGTTCCACTCATTTTAAAAAATTCCTATAATATATCTTGATATCTAGGATTTTTGCATCAGCACGTTTTCCCATGATTTTCCATACGTTTTCAATTGGATTCATAAGGGCTTTAGGGTGGCGAATTCATAATTGGGAGTGCATGCTGGCGAAATAGCTCTTTATACACTACTGCATTTACTGAACTATGCAGAACAAGTGGTCCTCGCCCGGCAGCAGAAATGACTCCCTACATCATGACGCTACCTTCTCCGTACTTCACTGTTTTCTTGGTGCACTTTGAAGATATTCTTTCTCGTACTTTACGCTTAACATACCTTTATCTCTCAGAACCAATCACACTGAATTTTGATTCGTCACTAAAATGTACTGTAGCCCACTGTGCATCCCATATCATACGAGGTGTTCTTGAGGAAACTTTAGTCTCAGTTTTTTTTTTCTTGAAAATCAGAGGTGTTGACGCTGGAACGCTTGCAAGTAAACAAGCTTACTCGAGTCGACGTGAGATAGTAAATGAGATAACTTGCCGGCGGACAATTCCCCCATCTCACGAGCATTTCAGCTGCAGACTTGAAACGGTCTTTCATGCTTTGCCTCACTATGGTTCTGTCTTCTCCCGGGGTGGTTTTTGGAGGTCTGCCAAACTTTAGGAACGTACGTTGCAACATTTCCTTTCTATCTAAATCTGGCTATGATATGTTGGACGATGCTACGGAATCTTCCCATAGCATTAGAAATCTGACAGTGGCTTCCCTAGTTTGATGAGAGATACAATGCGTTTTTTCAGCCTTAGACATTAGTCGACGTTTCGTAGCCGCCATGATGAAGTTCGATTTGTTCTAGTAATGCTGAAGCTTCAGCTATACAGTTTATCTGAAATTTATTTCAAGTGAGAAGTCATTTAAATGCTAAAAACTATAATATGGACACCACTAATTAGGGTTACAATTGCATTTCTGATAGTGTCCCTTAACTTTTACTAAGAGGAAAATGCGTTATTTCTATTCCGTTTCTGTTTATTTCCTAACCATGTTTTATAATGGTCTGAAGTTTCATCAAGAAACATACAAAATATATATCTAGATTAAGTTAATTTTTAAACCTTTTGGTTCAGTATTTAAGTTGTACTAAGGGTTTATTAATTATTTTACTTAAATTGCGCTCGCGACTGTAGTCATGGAAAGTAACTTTTCTTGCATTCTCACTCTCTCCCAAATTCTTTCAAATTCGTTTTCATTTGATACCTATTTCTTGTACTGAGTTCGTGGTAATGTTTTTTGACGTGAATGCCGAAGCATAATATCAAGAGCTGTGAATAATGGCTGTACAAAGTATATATCACTTTGCTTCCCCAGTGCAGAGTTAGTTGACGTTCGACTAAAATTTTGTATACTCCCAGTCAACGAGAGTTTTGTGTGGGTCCTGTCTACAAGTCTTGCGTGCGTCTAGTCTACACGTCCTCTGAACGTCGAGTCTACAAATTCTTTGTACGCCCAATCTATAAGTCCTGAGTGCGCCCAGTGAAGAAGTACTGCAGGGACTTTGGTACACCTACACAGGATCAAGGTGAGTACATCCGCATGTTTCTGTGATTATATCTCACTAGTGGACCCGTGCGTGAAGAATTCACGCAATAACCTAGACGTTTGTCTATTGCCTCTAGGCCGGTGCGGAATCTCCTCTTCTCTTATTTGCTTCTTAATTTTCTTCTCTTCTACATTGATCATTTGTCGTGCTGTCATCCTTAGGTCTTCAATGTAGACAGGCAGAAGTAACATCTTGAGTAAAACAATCCAACAAACTTAAACAAAGTAGCATCTTATATACAATGTGTTCGCTCCGTAGCAAGGATACCGTTGATACAGTCTTTTCACCTCAAATATCTGTTTCATTTGAGGTGCTCAAATTTTGACCTATGAAGAGGAAACTGCTTCGTCAGAGGAAAACAGTAAGCTAGAAGAAATAATTGTCTACTGCCCGTGAAGACTTATGTTTCGTCGGTTTTGTTCACAA
>LQNS02278143.1:4860871-4873252 GCA_001587735.2 Parhyale hawaiensis | reverse complement strand
GCGCTCCAGGCAGAATGCTGAATTTTCATTAAAGAAGGGTCTGAACAGTAATAAGCACAGGAGACAGAGGGGGTTTTCCTGAGGTGCTAATTTTCTACCGTCATTTATAATGACGCCCCGGGTCACTAGTTTCTTTATAATACATCGGAATAGTGTGAGTACAATGTAAGTGCATCGTTAAGGGTATAAGAACATATGGAACGCTTTTTGCGATTGATTTGAACGTACAGTGCCTTAACATTTTTTAAACCTTATTCGTTATTAGCGTAATATGCCAGCAATTTCCTGTATCACCTGACCAGTGTCTACATACAATGTGTGTGTATGTTACAACGAACAAGGCGAACCCAGCGCTCTGCTTCGGCAATAAGTGATATGAATCAGCCATTTCAGAAAAGGGTTAGTTTAAGTCAGGTATGTTTAGGTTAGATATGGTAGATTATACCATGGTAATTAGGGTTCAGCAAAGATTACGTTATCCTAGGTTAGATTAGGTACGGGTAGGCTGAGTTACGTCAAGTTAGAGAATACAGAACTGAGAAAATGACCTATGTAATGCATCAGAAAGTAAACGTAAACTTTTATGGTTATGCACGCATCTCTGACATACTCTCCATTGAACTAATAGATCCTGGCCTAGTCTAACATAGCTTTAAACCAACCTATCCATTTAATGTAGGAGTGATTCAATTCACTTATTGGCTAGGCATTGCGCGCAATGCTTGGTGACATTTACTCCCTGTAACATGTACATAGAATACAAACTCAATATAAACTGCTAACACACGAGCAATTTTCACATGCTGCTCATATCTAAACGAAATTCAAGTACGCCACACACCTTCCTTGATGCCTGTTAATTATGAGAATAAACTTCACGGCACGTAAATTGTGAATTTACATAGTTATTTTAATAGTAAATAGAAGTCGACAAAATGTAAAATTTAACGATTCGGGATGCAAAATCTCATCTTCAGAAAAAACCTATAAACTACAACCTATCAATAAAAATTTCCTCAATTTCCTCAACACGTGGTAGGGGCCCTACCGCGTAGCTCTGTTCATTCACATCATAGACCTCTCCCCGACAACATCCATGCTCGCCTAATCGATTTGAAAATAGAAAAAATTTTTATTGATAGGTTGTAGTTTATAGGTTTTTTCTCATGATGGGGTTTCGCATCCCGAAACGTTAAATTTTAAGTTTTGTCAACTTCTACTTAGTATTAGATTTTTTGCCTTAGAATAGTTTTTAGTATTTTCAAGGTACGCATCTGAGTGCAACACCATCACCCTTCGCCCCTCCCACTGTGTCCTATGACCTGCGACGCCATTGGCTGCCTTGAGACTGTACTTGCTGAAAGGTTCAGGAAAAAAAACACGTGCACTGTACAGCACCGCGCAAAGGCAGCGGACAGGAACCGCGCAGTGCCGCACCCACACCGGGACGCTGGACAAAAGTTGGTGCGCATGTCTGCATGGTGCTATCCACCGTGCACTGGCCGTGCACCAAACTCCGTATGTTAACCTACCTTAAGACAGAAAAAATATGGCGCTTTTTACTATTACTCCTCATTCAAACCCGAAAACTTTAGTCCACTGTGAAGACTTTGTAGTATATAATGATGTGCTGAGTACGAATTTAATCGTATTTTCCATTGGCGTCTGGTGCATTTTTTTAATAGCAATTTCTTAAGCTCAGCATTACGTCAGTACTGTAGCCTAGCGCAATTAGGAGGGAATTTTCTAATCAAATTTGCGTAGAAAACAATCATCACAGAAACGAGCTACTTTTTTTGTAATTATGTAACGTAATATTAAAACTGAACTCTTTACATCAATCATAAAAAATCGTGCAATGAAGAAACTTTGTCAGAAACTATGCGTCGCTTGTCCGCCCTGTGTTTACCGTTTACGCAGTGTCGTAAGAGACGCGTCGTAAGCTTGGAAAGACATTTGTCCTGAAATCAGAAAAGGTCACAACTCGATATTAATATTTTGTTTACATATTTAGGTAGAATGAAGCGTTTTAATACTTTTTTCTTGAATAACGTTTTTGTCGGAATTCCTTGTTTTCGAGATATTTGACTTTGAAGTTTCCATTGTTTTTTTATCGGGAAAAAAGCAAGGTTAGGTCTGGTTCGGTTGCTGCGAGTTGAGGCCGGTCCAGACGCTACGTTTTGCAACAAATTTTGTCTGCGGTGTTCAACACGTTGCAGATAAAACACGTGTAGATTGAAAAAGTGCGCAGTTTTGAATCGGGTGTAAGACGGTGGAGTTGCAGTGAGATAGGGGAACACAGATATATATATATGTGAACTGTGTGGACAAGCCGGAACATATAGACGGTAGCAGCGTTTTCCCGATTCATTTCGTTCTAGATAACTGTTGTGAATTCTAGGTCTTTGTAACTTCTGCTAGTTGCCAGGTGAAATTGCTGTTCTCATTCAAGTATTTTCTTTGATGATATGGGATGTCACTAATTCCAATAAATAATTATATGTGTCTGCGTCCATTCTCAAGTAATTTTGCCAATCAATAGGTTTGTCACGTAATTCACGCAGTAATGTAATACGGGCAAAGTTCTGCCTTTTTAGAAACCACTTACGCGACCACTTTGAACGCCGGGTACTTCTGAGACGTTTCAATTTTTTTATTAACAAGACAATATGTCCAAATTGACCAAAGTAGTACCTACTCCATGACGATGTTATGCAAAACTGCTGCGAGCATGTTCACCGTGTAGACGTCCTAAAATTGCAAGGTTTTCATTCCGTCTAAAGACTGCGCAAACAAAAATTTTCGCAAAAAGTAGCATCTGGACCAGGTTAGTTTCTTATTGGGTCGCCGGTTATTTTTTCCCATTGAAAAACAATGGGAACTTCCAAGTTAAATATCTCAATAGCTAAGCATATCCGACGAAATCTGTATTACAGAAAAAATGTCTTAGAATGCTTCACTCTACCTAAGTATGTATTTAAAATTTTTTCTCAATAAAGAGTTGTGACCTTTTTCGGTAAGTTGCCCTTAAAAAATACCAGTTCCCCATACTTACCCTATATTGAGGAACGACATCTTGGAGATTAGGAACGATAAATCCATGAATTTTTATATACATTTGTATATTAATTCTTAGGGTTAAGAGCGTAGGACTGGTTCTGCTATTGATATCACAGCTTAGGTAACCAACCATTTACAGATAAAAAATAGTGTGCGACTGTGAGTCCTAAAGCTGATTTAATACTAAATTAAAGTTATGTAACACATCAGTATTTTTAAAACTCAACATTTCCGACGACTGTAACCTATAAATTCGGCAACTAATCGTGATTTTCGACAGCTTTTATTAAAATTTAACTGCTCAGGATGGCTTCTAAAATCTTCAGAATGAAGAATAATGAGTGGAAAAGCCTAAAAAGGAATAATTTTTCTACTAGACTATCAGGGAGAATTGACATAGCTAATGGGAGGTGTAAATTGTGAATGACCGGGGTAATCTCGGAAAGTCCTAACATCAGCTAGGTAGTGCTTGTACAGTCTGGCGATAAAGCAGTCGTGATACAATTGGAAGAAAAAAGTCAGTTATGAATTGTGACGAGAGCTACAGCTGCAGTTATTATCATGCTGCTGGGTTTTGTTTTATGGATGTGGATAGATTCTAAAATTGTGAGTTCTATTGGGTTGGAAAAGTCGATGGAGAAGTCTTTCCCGCTAAATGGATGAGTGTGTTGTGCTACGAAAGACGGGGAGCAGAATGGGTAGTTTTTTGCAAGTGGTTAACCTGTTTTGCTAGATATACCTAAATGTTGGTCAATACGGGCTTTCTAATGTTCAGGGCTGCCTACATACGATGCGTCGTAGCTCCTGCATTGAAATTTATAGATAACACTTCAGAAGAGGTATGGGAGGTTTACCTTTGAATTTAAAATTTGTGTAAGAGAACCTGAAACTTATAGGCGTATAGGCTTCAGAGAGTTGACTGCATCGACGGTGGTTTTGCAGTAGTACCTATGGAAGTGAAACTAGACAAATTTACTAACAATAGGTTCGTTGAAATAGTTTGCTGTAGTGATCCAAAAAGGGGGCGTGGATAATCGTTATTCTTGAAAAATGTTCGAATCTATTTTGTATTTGAAAATGTCTATTTTGTAAATGTTCTGGTTTCGAGTGAGCATATAATACTGAAAATTGACCAAAAATAATTTTAGTAACTGAGGCCTGTAGCGCACAGTTCAAAGAGCAACTTCGAAAAATCCATTGTCAAATTGATCGGTACATTTTTATTAGTTTTCACGTTTCGTAGTCTATTATTATATTTACGTATTTCAGTTCGTACTTCTGTGATACTATGATTATGATACAATAAGAATAAAAGCTAAATAATAAATGAAGCACTCTTAAAGCGCATACCTAGCTCCATCAAGTTAGGCAATATTACAGGAAAAATTCAAATTAGCTCTGAAACAATGATTTCCTTTTATCAACACCAAATTCTGGTCATTTGTGCCTTTTGAAAGTAGCTAATAACTGTTTCTGTAATTTTCTTGAAGATATGCTCATACCTTTTCAGGCTATGATGCTGACATACAATCTGACAAACATCAGTCAAACGCACAAACGGACCAACTGATCACAAAAATTTGATCGTATAGATTTTTTAGGATTTCTAACAATTTCTGCAAATTTCATAAAAATCCGTTCATAACTTCTTAAATCATTTTTTACCAAACAATAAGTGAAACAGAGACAAGCGGATAAACAAATAGAATCATCACATATATTGGTCATATTGTTCTTTGTGATGTACCTAACAACTCATGTTAATTACATAAAAATCCGTCCATAACTTTTTAGTTATGGTACTAGATAAGAAAGGTAAACAAACAAGCGGTTGAACGGATCTTCACCAAACGTTAATCATCTGTTACCCGTAACAAGCCCAGTAAATTTTGTAAAAGATCCGTTCATGACTTTCTGGTTATCTTGAAGACAGACATAGATACACACAAACTCGACGAAAAAACCTGCTTGGCGGAGGTAACTACATGTAAAATAAAAGGGATGAGGCTGAGTTTTACTTTTCATAGAAAAATCCTAATATCAAAGAAAAATTAATAATTAAAATTAATCTAATACGAGTAAAATATTAACTGACTTGTGAAGTATTTATTCCATAGTATTTTCCATCATATTAGGTTGATTAGTTAAAATTACCATATCCGCCAGTGACACAACGACGCAAAACGGAATGATGCAACTTTTTGAGGAAGAAAAACGACGGATTGACGCTGACGCAACACCCCCGCCGGCAGTGACGCTGACGCCACGACCCCAAATGAGTGATGCGTCCAGCTCTGCATTTATCAAATGTTTTTTATAAACCTCCAATTGTGTTAACATAACTATTCCAGCCATTGTTTGGACCCATCTTTTACGATCTTCATCAAATGTTTTTAATATTATCGAAAATATTTTACTTTAGTTTTGTGATGGAAATATCCGATGATAACAAACCTACGTTGCGTTGCGCCAGTGCAGCTTAAATATATGCACCGGACTTCTGCTCCCACGTGTTCCTCGGAAATTCCCTGACGTACTGTTGTCATTTTCACTCGGAACGTTGTCTTTATCTCTATTCTTCATAGAGGTGAGTCTGTATTCGTCTTCCGACCTTGAAACCTGTAAGCGTATTTGCGTGACGCTTCACTAAATAAATATTGTTAAAACTAGATAGATAAAGTGCAATACTGTAAATACAAGCTTTATGCTTTCATTTGGTGCAGTTAACTCTAAATCATTAGCCCAAAATTTTTTCGACATTTTTCCTCGGGGAAAAAAGTTAGATTGATCATCGAAATTCTCAGATTTACATAATTTGTATAAACGTTCCTTTTGGACCAAGACGATATAAAAGTAGATTACTAACCAGCTGGGAAGCATCTTATTTTGTAGCAGTACAGTGCTTTTACCTATCCGCTAACTTTAACCGTGCCGATGATAATGAAAAGTCTGCTCATAAATATCACCGTGTATATTTTATGCACAAAAATATCAGTGATGCATTGCTAATACGACGACTATGGGATAATACTGCTATGGTGAGGGTAAGACACACATACATTTACTGCAGCCTATAATTGTCTACGTTTTGATGTGACATTTATTTTTGCAAACGAGATCATCAGTTAGCACAACTCTTAATATTAAAGCGGAAATGGCGGTGGCAAGATAGAACTTGTGCGAAATATCTAGGCACTGGAAAAATTATGACGGCCGGACGTTTGACATGTACCAGATTCCAGTACTACTCAGGGAGCATAGAACGGGCCGGCCAACAGCTATAGGGTGTGGTTCGCCCACCGTATGTTATGGGAAGCAGCGCCTGCAGGGAATCGCGTAAGTTACCTTAGCCGTTAGGTAGGCCTTCGCCACGTCGATCTTTCGTGCCCACTTGGCTTCCTGAAATTTTCTAACTCGTGCAGATCCTTTGCTCTCTTCTTCCTCTATTTCCCCCGATTTGCTGTTTCCATGCTCGTTGATTGTGCGTGGAAACTCCCTCGTGCATGGATTCCACGCGCTGTAGTATTCTTCTATGTTTACCGCCGCACACACAACAAAGTGCGATCCCAGCAGTGAGGCTCTGTACAGCCGCCGCAGAGGGAGCATCCGGGACGATCAAGTGTTCACTGGCACATTATTTGCCTGCCTCGAGTCGGCCACGTGCGCTACGACGGGCAGGGAAACAAGGCGCAAAGCATTTTAAAGAGACGAAAAAGGCAACGAGGAGAAGCCAGAAGAAAGACGTCCCTTCCGTCGCCCGCCGCACGAGAGAAAGCAGGAGTCCTGAGGAACAGGGCAACGACCTCGATCGGCCCACCCCTCGGAGCAGAAGAGGAAGTAGAGAGAACCTACCAAACCTTACAAACCGACCTCTTCAGCAAGAGCAGCGGACAGCTGCAACATCTCCTGCGGAAAAGACACCTCAAGACAGTTTCCACGCTTCTGCCGACATATTATATGTTCCTTCTTCTTTTCTTCCTTCCTCTGCAATATCAAATTTTCAGCGGGAATGGAGGCTTAACTCGTGCAACAAATAAATATGTGTAAATAACATCAGATTCTAGTATGTATTTAGCCCTCTGTCGGGTTGGCGTATTGAAAACAAGAGAGAGAAGATCTGCAGAACAGCCTTACAAAATATCTTGGTCTGGGACACTGGGGCTGGAAGCAGTCTGATTATCTTAGGATGCAAATGTGTATTCATTTCTTTAAATGCCTTTGATTTTGTATATACGTCTGAACGATATATTTCTATGCATGTTAATTTTTTGAAAGCCTGATGGAAAAAGTTAAAAGTTCTTAAAATTTTCAACTGCATGCGATTGAGATTCGAACTTTGTGGGCTGAGTTCCTAGCGCGGCAGGCATCACGCCCACCGAAGACACAAAATCAAGATATTCTGAGCTTTTACCCTCTGTCACTGGCTAAGCGCTGTGCCGAGTATATATACTCCATCACCATCACATTTCTAAGGTCCATCGGGGTCATGGGTCCCATTTATTTCATATTTTCATCGCTAAATATGACAGCGCAGAATCCGCAATGCTCCCCCATCCATCCCAGTAATCCTCTGAGTTTACATTTTCTCGTAGACCTTGCATCGCTCCAGGAATCTCTTCATCATTCTTGCATTAAATTTTCTATGGGGGAATTCAGCAACTCCCACATGACCGGGGACCAAGCAATCCGCAGCTGCTTCGGCCCCTTCGGTCAGGGTAGTCAATCTTCTAAGGGTATCACACACCGCATGGTGCTTACAGTTGTAGTTGTGCAACACCAATGCGCATAGTGAATCGGTGAATCTAACAAAATTGTTATGGTCAAGCATCTCGAGAGTGTTCAAAGCTTCAGGGAAACCGTAGAGCTCCGCTGAATGGGCGGCTGTTCCAGACCATAGTTTTCTGCTAAGCACCACACCGCCAGACACTGCACCATATCCAGAGCTGTCAGTGTAAATTTTCCTGTAGTCCACGTGCCTTTCCAGCACATGGTTCAAGAACATTCGCTTTGCATTGGTAGCCGCCACTTTTCATCTGTTGTATAACCCTCAAACGGGGCAAAGGGTATCAATGGGAACACGCCACGTTAGGGTGTTCTGTAGAACAGGCAGCACAGTCATTGGAATTAAGTCCATATGTTGCACGAGCTCTGCATAATTAGTGGCACCCACTACGCGGCTGTGACTAAATTTTCGAGTGTGGTCATTCGCGGTGAATTTTTTTTGTCGTGGTAATGACAGTTTATTAACACCATGGAGGTAGCAAAGGTTACGGAGACCAGAAGCTGAACGTACCGACAAAGTAGAAGCCTGGCGGATTCGATCATTGGTTGCACGCCCAGCTAAGAGCCTGTGATGGGTGGGAAGGGAGCAGCCACTGAAGGAAATAAAAAAAAAAAATCTTGGCCAGAACAGCGAAACGTGACTATGTTCCCTCCTTCTATTGAACCTCCTTGTTTGGCACAGAAGCTTTGCTACAGTCGACACACAAATGACAGCTTAAGTACTACACTCAAAACCTACATTTATCACAGAAAATAAACTATTACAACACCTTGAACTAGGTCACTGATCCATATCTCTACTACAGAGTACAGACTAGTATAAATTTCATGTATATTTTATAAATATAAATTATTTAATAAATAAAATAGCTACTACATAAAAAAGACTACATTACCGTTGTCTTTAAAATTCGTGCTTTGGCAGACATATCACTTGATGAAATCCGCATGCTGTTTCGATTTTTCGTTTGCTACATAATATTATGTATGATACAACACGCACATTATGTCATACTGACATACAAGTAGCGGACTTACTCAAATTAACAAAAAGAGTTGACATAAAAAATTTTAACATTTCGGGATTTTCTATATTCCCATCTTCTTAATTGTCTAAAACTAAAAAATTATTTCAGTACGCTAACTGGGAGAGAGATGCTATCGTGGGGAAGTGTAAAAGGCAAATGACCGGAGTAAGCTTGAGAGGGTCCCAACGTCAGCGCTTGCGCAGTCGAGACGGCGAAGCATATAAATTCTAGGTTTTCTTTTAAAAACACAGTTGCCCTAGGATCCTATTTTAAATTTAAGGACAAACCCCCACACCTTTGCTATCCGGTGTTGTTTACAGGTACAGTTGCAGAAGTTGCCAAGCTTCTTATGTAGGCAGCAGCGGGCAGCATTACAAGGCCCGCATTGACCAACATTTAGGTATATCCAGTAGAACAAGCTTAGCACTTGCAAAACCTGCACTTTCAGCTCCCCGTCTTCATACAGAACAAAATAACCATCCCATTAGCAGGAAAGACTTCTCCAACTCAATAGAACTCACAACTCTAGAATCTCTTTTCATTCATAAAACTAATCCCAGCCTCAACATAATGACTTCAGCCGTTCCCCTCAGTACAATCCACAACTGACATTTTTTCCCTGACTGTGCATCCCTTCTGCCTACGAAGCTCCCTAGCAGTCTCGACTGCGCAAGCGCTGACGTTGGGACCCTCTCAAGCTTACTCCGGTCATTTGCCTCTTACACTTCCCCACGACAGGATCTCTCTCCCAGTTAGCGTACTGAACTAATTTTTAGTTTTAGACAAGTATACTGTATCCTTGCTTTTATTTCTGAAGATGGGAATATAGCTAATCTCGAAACGTAAACAACCTTTTTATGTCGACACTTTTTGTTACTTTGAGTACTAATTAGTCTTAGTTTATTAAATAGCGAACTATACTGATGCACACTTACACTAGCTATTGCACAGCAGTCAAATTATGCCAAACCGATACGTTGCATCACTACCGCTACATACAGTTCAATACAGGTAATTATGTATGTGTTAGTTAACTTAGTTAAGTCTGCCCGCCCTATTATACTTAGAGTGAATAGCGCGTAACACCCTCTGAGGTCTTCAGCTTTAGCAATGCCTTTGTGTCTCTACTTGGCTTCGTTCAGTTTTCACATTCATACTGATGATTCTTTATTCCGTTCCTCTTCCAGTTCCAATGCACGCTGTTACTGGAACACCGCACGTGTGTATCTAGAGAGGCTCAAGGAAGCTCAACAATAAAACAATCCTGCGTAATTGTTTAATGCCGCACCGTACGAATAATCATCACTCTACTCGGTACAGACTTGCAATTTGCTAAATTTTCTAACGGAAGTCTTCCTGGCGTCTGGCGGCGACAACGTAATCAGAGAGCGAGTGCTTAGTCTTAGCAACCACAAAGTTAATGTGTGAACAGTAGAAAAGACTCTGTAGCCATGAGATAACGCGATGTCAAATTTACAGTTGCGATGGAGGGAGTGGCGACAAAGGCTCTCAGAACTTCTGGCAGTTCCTGGCTTTGATCTTCTCGAGCCGCTCACGGAGGTCAGGGAACAGCTCCGGCAGCAGCTGCTCCAGGAGGTTCTGTAAACACAGTAAGTACAGCGGCATCATGCTGCGAAAACTTCAATGGTGAATCACTAAAGTTACAAGATTGACTGCTGAATCTTTCTGCTCGCGCTCGGTTAAATACTTTCCTTTTCTCACTTCCACGCACAACTTTAGTACTTCCTCGTCTCTGCCAAGCTGCTGGGCCTTATAGTTTTCGGTTCTATATTTATAGAGACGTTCTTTCCACTCTTCACTCCTCAAACACTATTCCGTTGCAAGCTAGGAAACAAACTATCACGTTTTAGGCTGCACAAACTGATCATGCAATGACAGCATAAATTGGAGCTTTGTTTTTGCAGTTGATGGTAAATTTAGTAATTTTCCGTATTTCAACGCAAGGCTGTGGTAGCACCAGAAGCTACTTGTTACAAAAAAACTTGCTAATAAACTGTCTAAATGAAGTATTAGTTGCGTGAAATCGTCTCTGACTATTCTGCCTTGAAAGCTGTTAGCGTGAAGTCCTCACCAACTTAAACAAACTTGAAGACTTTTCTTGCTTCTGGAACTTTTTCGAAGCTACTTCAACGTTTCAAAAACTTCTAGAACGTTCCCGAAACTTCTAGAATAAAGATTCTCAAGCATGGGCACGAGATGATCTTTCATGGAGTGCGATACCCCGGTTTATAATTCATTGGCATATCAATTTAAATAAATTCGGTGTACAAATTTGGGACAGACCTTATTTTTTAATTATATTACGAGTTATCAATTTTGAAAAGTGGTGCGAGTACATAATAAAAGATTTTAGACATAGAAGAAGTAGGGAACCAATGTTCTGGAACATTTTCGAACTTTTAGAGTCATCTTTTCTGCCCGCAATGAGCAAAAGTTTCAATAACCATTATTTAGTAATATTGCTTTAGTAAATTTGTTGGTGCCGATCTAGCGCTTCAGAACGGTGAGCTGTGAGTCTGACGAGAGCTAAGTGAAACGGGATAAGCCGCAAACTACTTATTTTGTTATCTGCACTTCCCGGGATTAGGATGAGATGTAGCGACAATGTATCTCACGTTCGACGTTTAACATGAAAAGCTATTTTCAGCTAGGTTTATCCTGAATGAAAGTGGACAATTTTTTTTTTTTTTTTAATACTGGTTGACGTTTCAATGCCTAGATTTATCAAGCTATAGAAACAGGCTTGGACAGTTCCACCCGCGCTGTAGCTCACAGCTATAACTTGTAACTTCATTTACGAACTTTGAGCACCACGTAACTCACAGCAACGTAGCTTGTATCTTTACAACACCTAATTAGAGCTGTAACTACAAGCTACTTCTTTCATATTGCAGCTACTGACGTAAAATATGTACCGGTATATATACTGGTGAATCTAGCTTACATTACGTTGCGAATAGATTCTCTTCTTGGGAAACGTAGCTTTAATATTATCAGTATTACAAGTGCAGAAATTAAAGACGCTTTTCAAAGAAAATATATTTCGGAGTATCAATGTCCCGGTAATCAAGCTTTCGATTCATCGTGAATCATCGTCAGGAGTTTTGCTCTTCAAGAATTTTCGAAACTGTTGGAGTAAAGGCTGTTTTGGACATATCATACATACTAGAGTTGAAAAAAAGAAAGTTTTCAATTTAAAATAAGAAGTTCCATGTAGAACTATAGGCTCCTTTTTTAAATTAAAAGACAAACTACCGCTTTCGCTAGCTTCTTCTGTCATTTACAAGTATCAGTGCGGACAATGTTCTGCCTCCTACATAGGTGAGACGAGGAAGCAAATGAAAGTAAGAATGTCTTGACATCAAGTTACTTCTTTTCGAACAGGGCAAGAGGGCAAGAGGGCAAGAGGGCAAGAGGGCAAGAGGGCAAGAGGGCAAGAGGGCAAGAGGGCAAGAGGGCAAGAGGGCAAGAGGGCAAGAGGGCAAGAGGG
>LQNS02278143.1:4835162-4846584 GCA_001587735.2 Parhyale hawaiensis | reverse complement strand
TGCAAATTTCAGAACAATCGGCCCAAAATTGATTATTTTGCCCCCCCCCCCCATGCCCCCCTCACATAATGTACCAGGTGCGAAAGTTCTACCCCACATTTTGTCAATGGCCTCATCATATGGAATAGGAGAATACATGGTAGCTATAGCTATGAAAGAGAAATGTACAAAAAAAAATATCCACTTTTATATACATTTTTTTTAATCCTGTTACTGAAAATTCAGAAGTGAATGATATTTGTTTATAAGTGGGATTCCGGAGTCGGAGTCGGGCTAAAAATTCCGACTCCGACTCCTAGAGCAAGTGAAATTCCGACTCCGACTCCACCTAAAATCCTCCGACTCCGGCCGACTCCGACTCCGGCTCCGACTCCGACTCCGCAACCCTGTCTGACAGGGAAGAAAGTATTGTCTGGCATGCTGCTGGGGGTGCTGGGGGAGGTGTGGCTTACTGTAGTGGTGTTTTTTCGTATAGACAATACAGCACAAATAATATAAGGGTCTCGTCTTAGTGACACTATATATATAAAAACACAGAATGTTCACACAAGAACCAATTGTTCTCACTAACACTTTGAAGAAGGCAGAGAGAGAAAACTTGTATTTCTTGGCGTGCTGCTGGGGCGGGGGCCTGTAGAGCAGCTGTTGCGCGGGGCACACAAACTCGTAGAAGACGAAGCTGCGGGCCGGCGCGGGGTCGAGGGCGTCCCACGTGAGGGCGGCGAGGTACCGCTGAGCGGAAGCCCTCAGGCGCTCACAACAGGCGCGCTCCGAGCTGCTGGACTTGCTGAAGAGCGATTTGCTGGGCAGGCTCGGTACCTCGCGGCTCTTCAGTGACGGCCATTCCAAGCTGTCACCAACAAAATAATCAAGTTAGCAAAGGATTTTTTTTATAACAATATAAGCGCTGAGAGGTCAAAATCTCAACTGCAGGCGTGTAAAGAGCTGATCGACTTGTTGATTGGGCTTCGTACCCAGCAGCGCTTCGAAGCTCTGCCACTATCAACTGGAGTTTATTATCGATTAAACATATTGGGAACACAAACTGTTAACTGAGCTGTTCGGCGCTTTCTGATCTGCTTCGCTTTTATAGCAGGCTCAGTACCTCGCGGCTTCTTGTGATAACGTTATTTCATGTTGCTGAGCGTACACCCGAAATAATTCAAGTTTAAAAATTAAATATTTAAATTACCTTTTTGCTTCTAGCACCCGACGCACTACATTGTAGAACTGAAGGATAGGGCTAAGCAGGCTTAGTACCTCGTGCCTTTTCTGCCTTCTGCAGCGACCACGGCCATTAGTTTGTAAATAGGAGGTCTAAGTAACTTGAGCTCGATGGAGAAAATTCCATCAAAATACTATTATATATATTCTTACCTTTGCGACCGCACTTGGATCATAAACATTACACACGTTAACTTACAAGAACTATAAAGATAGTGGTGATGGTGACCTGAAAACTTCAAAACAGGTGTGACGCAGTTCAGCTCTACAGTATAAGCATCGTAAGTTCCGTGAAATTTTCCCTGAAATTTATAGCCAAGTAGTCGAGATGTGGTCAATTCTGCGATGAAGCTATTATTTCCGTTTTAAGTGTACAGTACAACCATTACATGGTGCAACCAAGGTCACTCGTGCCAATGAATTATCATGTGTTCAGAGTTCTCAGGAAATATAGACATATGGGATAAAAATCAATTGAATAACCCATCTACATAAAATCATGTGGCAAAAGCATCAGCACAAGCTACCTAGAGTGCGTATATCACTAGAAAAGTACAGCTACAAGTTCAACTAGTAAAGGTAAAGTCGACTTTGACTGTACCCTCCCCTGGGAAACCCACATACACTAGTTCGTGTTTTAGATATAGGCCAACTTGCCCCAGAGGAGTAAGTAGAGCCGCAGCCGATCACGGGTCGCTAAGAACTATGGCGCCGAAAAGGAAGGTTCAACGACCCAACGACCCCCCCCCCCCCCCCCCCCCCNACCCCCCCCCCCCCCCCCACCATCCCATTCCTGTTAAAGGCAGGTGCCCCCACCCAGCTCCACATACCAAACAATTGCCGACCAGCGCTCCGCACGTCGCAAAGATCTCTTGACAGTCACGTCACTAGAACTCGGGAATTTTAGTATGGAAGTGAGACACGCATGGCATGCTGCTCCTAGAGGGCAGACCTCCGCTCACAAGAATTTCACAGTAGTCCAGACTGCAGGATTTCTTTCGGATCATCAGCAAACTTGAATCATCAATTGCACGTGACATTTCAAATAGTTCTAAAAATTTTTATAAAAATCTGTAGGCAACTTTTCGTGTTATATTGCACATAGGAAAACAACAGATAAAAGGTCTGCCGGATTATCACCACAATTTACTGATCTGTTTCTCGCGATATTCCTAATAGGTGCTGTAACTTTCATAAAGATCCATCCATAAATTTCTAAGTTATCTTGCTAACATAACTCAGAATTATGACAGGAAGTAATACCTAACAGTTTACCCACTAAAAAATAATACGCTCAGTAAAGAAAAGGGGAGCAAATTGGAAGACATTAATCTTTGAAACGTGGGAACTACAAAGAAACTACTGCACACATGCATCGAAAATATTTTAAATTGTTAAATAAACAAATATCGCAGAAGTAAGTATGTCGTTGAATTGCTAAATACGTCGAGAAATTGAAAAATATTACACGGTTTCTATGGCTATGCTGCACAGACTTGGCGGTTCGGATACCCGAATTCAAATATATCTCCTGCAGCTGAAGGATGAAACTTTAATAGCTTTGACATAAGTTAAGAACATCAATTATTATTACAGTTTAGAGTTTTTTTTAGCAGAGCGCACAGGTCAAAAAGCGCCAGGTCCTATACCGCCTTGCGAAAAGTAGCAACCTCAAACACAAAGGAATCTGTTTATGGTAACGCAACGAATGTGTCAATATAAGTCATCGGTGGCGCCAGTCGCTGAACCTTATGATACCATAATGACTTCAGCAACATTAATAATTAACGGAAGCTGTTTCTCTCTGTTATCCTATGCTGATGAACCTGTGTTTTTTGCTAATAATAACAGTATTACTTGGGTCATTATTTATCAACAGCTTTTTGTCTGACTCCGATTCAGACTCCTGGGCTCGAAAAATGAACTGATTCCTACAAACTCAAACGCAGACACAGGTCCACCACACCCCGCCGGTTCCGGGACCGATGCTCTGCCTAACCTCGACTGGGTAATGCAGAAAGCCCACCGCCCTCCTAGGAGACTAATGCCACCATATCTATGCTGCATGCTTTAATTACCTTCGCCAAGCAGGAGTGTGCCGCAATTAGCATTTTTGGGTTACCGGTGCTACACCGCGTAACACCGGTGACGCAGCCAGTCGCAACCCGTGTCGCAATCATAGCTCATATGACGACTGCGACACGGGTTACGGTGATGTAGGTCACCGAGCACAAGCGTCTAGTTTGAATAAAACGAGCACTAGATTCATTCTAATTCGTAATAAATAAACACCTTACACCAGAATAAGTAAAGTAAGAAGTAAATTAGAAAATTTCAAATTAGACGGAATTTTAAAATTTTTGAGCTTACTCTGATCGTCGCTAGACGGCGTTCTCACGGGTTACGGTAACCTTTTTTCAGTTTGTGGTAGCCCGGATTTAGCGTGATTGCGACACAAACCTGGTTAAGTTTTGTCATGTTTGTCTGTCATCAAGATCACTCAAAAATTTATGAACGGATTTTTACGAAATTTACAGGGATTGTGAGGCATGTTAAAAGTAACAGATGATCAACTTTTGGTGAAAATCCGCCCATATGTTTATTTGTCTGCCTATTTTTTTCTCAGGAGCCTTAGGTTCTCCCGTATGACCAAGCGCTCGTCAAGATTTGGAGTACGGTATATACTCGGGCCATATTCTGTAACTAGGACTACAGATCGCGGCGCTCACTGGTTCCCCAATTTGTCGAGTAGCCTATAATCAAACGTTCGACATAATCTGGAGCACATCTCACGTCACAATCTAAGAGCTGGCAGTTTAGTAGAAGTAGAAGTTTTACTAGCGTATAAGGGACACAATGTCTATATTGCGCTGGACTATTCCTGTGATTTAACACAGGCTCGTGCGCCACTTGGGCGCGTTTAAGTTGTCTATGACTTTTGTCTCGGCTTTTCTGCCGTTAGGTCTCAGAGTGGTCAGTGCGCTACTGACAAGCAAAGGCGTAAGTTGAGCATCTCCAACCCCCGGGCACGACAGAACTCTTTCGCTCAGCTACGCCGCACAGGGAAAGGAAAAAGAATACGAGAAGGTAGAAGTCTAGCGGGAATAGGTCTGCCACCTCGATCGGCAGCCCACCTCCCGAAACAGAAGGAGAAGTATTGAGAGCCTACCTAATTTTACAAAACTATCCCCGTCAGCAGGAACTGCAGCAAGCAGCAACATCTCCTGCGGAAAAGGCACTCGGGACCCTTGGGTGTGTGAGGCCCAAATATATTGTGGCAGGGAAAGGGCCCGCCAGAATACATTCCTGAGGGCAAGCTGGCAGTTTAATTTTCTAATTTGTACTATTCATAAAAATGTGTAGGTACACACGATAAGAGCGTCATTCTTTAGAGCGAAAATAATCCGGCTATGCGAGGTAACATTCATTTGATCGAAACAGTGAGTAACTCACCACAGCTTCTTATGAAGCTCAGTGATATGAGAGAGGCGCCGTACCACCACCCAACCGTCCATATCCTCACCCATTGCCTGGGATTCTGATGAAAATAGAAACAAATGCACAGAGTTTATCACACAACTCAACATTTCAAGAAGAGTAGACTTGAAGGCTTCTGGAGACGCAGAACCCTCTAAGGTATGCAACACCACCCAGACAGACAAATGCAAAAATACAGACACACATGCTGGAATTGGTCAACATCTCACCCAGTTTGAGGTCAACGATGATGTATGGCTGATGAGAGTTCGTCTGAACAAGGATACTTGATAGGTAGTTACTTGTTAAGGTATGCACCATCACCCGGAAACATTAAAGCGTAAACAAGACACACATGAGGTCTCCACCACACCCATGCTTCCGCCTACGCGGCGGCAGGTACTAGTCATAATAATATCACAAATATGAAGACCTTTATGCTATTATAAACTTGAATTAGCTACTACCATGATTAGTAACCACGTATCAACTTCAATTTACTATCATTTAAAACGACTGAGAAGCCGCGTGAGGATAAAACCGGTCCTCTCGCTCCTCACCACACGAAATTGAAAAAAGAAAGTGAGGTATGTTCAAGCATGAGGTAAGAAAAGGCGTAGAGAAATCGATCACGGGATAGGAACGGATTAGTCGCCGATAAGGAATTGTACCGAATAACAGAGGGAAAGTGCATAGTAGGGGTATCAATTGGTCTATCCTTACCTTTAAGCAGAGCAGCACAGGACCCGGCGCTGATGGAAGAAGAGGACTTGGTGAGGGTGCCGAGGATGCGCTCCAGGGACCCGGTGGTGGCACTGCGAGATCTCAGGGACTCTTCACACTTTTCAGCCTTCAGAGCGACCAGATGCTTCTCCGATAAGCTTTTCGACTTCTCAGTCATCCCTTGCGGCTTTCCGGCTGAAGGTGAGATCTTATTTTCTCCAGTAACGTGAGGCGAATCTTTTTCAAATGAACGGGACTTGAATTTTATGTTGATGAGTGCATCACTGCTGGCTTGTAAGCTTTTGGTGTCGTCAGAGTCCAACGAACTGTGCGTTGCAGAGGAGGTAGCGACCGAGTCCTCCGATATGGCCGAGCTGATCAGTAGACTGGCTGGCATGACTAGGTTGCTAGGAGCTTCAGTTGGTGTGGATGTGGAAGATTTCAGACGATCTAATAAGGATAACGGGAGTAGGTGGAGCTTCTTTTCAGAAGCTTCTGGAGCAGGGGAGTCTCCTTCGAGAGAGACAAGGAGTACCAGCTCGGGATTATCTTTGTCATCTGTGTTTTCTACGCTTTGGACATGCACGCGCCACTTTCCTAGGTTAGAGATCCATACTTGGGTAGTATGCAGATGAGCTTCATAAGACCTAACAGCAGACTCGGCGTCCGCCAACTCCTGCAGACATTCGTCCAGTAACTTCTTCTCCTGAGGGGGAACAGATTGAGCTGCCCAGCTTTTATACAGGGCCCTCTCCTGATGGTGCGCGAGAGAGAAGATGGCGTGCTGCAGCTGTTGCAGAAGAGCAGGAGGGACGTCGCTAAGGAGACTCGAAGCATCGGCTTCGTTCGAGACAGGACCAGCAGCAGTGCAGCCAAGGGCGCTGATTTCCCTGACCATATCCCGGTAATGAGTCGAATGCAGGAACCCGGCCGAGTAGCGGGTCTGCAGAAACTGTCCAACTTCTTCAACTGCACCGGCAAGACAGCCAATCAAAGACACTGGTGTGACTGTATTTGTTCGTGTAGAGCCTCCAAGTATGAGCTGCCATATGTGGTGCTGCATGGACTCGTCCACAGGCAACGGATGCTTGCACTTGGCACTGAAATAAGTGTGGTAGATCTGCAGGCGGAGATTTTCTCGAGAACGCGCAGAAGCTCCCCACAGCTCGAGCAGACAGCAGTAAAGACCGAGAGCAGCAACACCGCTGCACGCCGTCGTGAGGCGCGACACCGTCGTGGGGACGGCGCTACCGCAACGTTTTGATGTTTCATCCGACCCCTCACTCCCAGCAACGGGGTCCGATCCTTTTTCTTCAGATGATTGTGCGGAAAGCGACCGCCTCTCTGTCGTAGCTTGAGAGGATGCCTGCAGGGACTGGAGGTAGCTGTGGAGGAAGCGTCGGCACAGCGAGGACTCCAACACGTTGCAGAAGGATGCAAAAGGGCACTGCAAATGATAATGAATTCCATCAGATAAGAGTAGCGACATAAGGTACGACAATAGAAGTACAGAGCAGCAGTATACTGCAGAATGATGCATACAGGCACCACAAATGAAAGCTTATTCCATCAGGTAAAATTAGGTGGCTGCATCACAGCGCTATATTCAACTTCTCATATCAGGTATCCCAGAGATTTTACGTTTGCTGCTATACAATTCCCTACATAAACCGTACGAACTTTCTTCGTTTGCTTATATAATGGAGCTGGTCACTACATCGCAGCATGTGGCACTTAGTATCAACACCGTACCTGATCAGCACTGGTGTCAGCATCCGCCAGTCCTGCCTTGACTGCCAGCAGTCGCCTCTCGCATTCTGCTCGAGCTTTGGCCAAGTGGCTCAACGCCAGCTCCCCTCCGTCCTGCGCAGGTAATGGGGGACCTGAGGCTCTCCACTGACACCCGGGTCAGTCTGGTATAGCAGAATCAATTACCAGCTATAGAGGTACAATGTACTGGCCCCTAGAATGTAGACTATCTAACCGGATTAGCTGAAACTTGTGCGAAGCTTCACTAAGAAGCGTTGGATTTGCCACTTTTGGCATTAATCGTGGCGTGATTACGTTTGAGATAGCCAGCAACTAAGTCCTGAATCAGCGGATGTCAAACAATAACAAGCTCGTCCCCAGCTTCTGGCACTCGATCCATAGCGAAAAGAAAAACTAAAACACGTCGTTCAGGTGACAGACAAGTTCGAGCTAATGAAATTAGACAATTTCGATCGAAATAAGACAATCCAACATCCCCAAGCCTCCCTGGGCGATAGATGGTGTCGCAAGTGAGGAAAGAGAAAGGACAAGAAGAACGTCCAGAAAATGCGGCACTCATGCTGAAAAGAACACAGCACATGAGAATAACACGTGGGGAAAACAGAGTAAACACAAAACGAAGACTTTCAGGACAACGAACAAAAATGGGGGTAAAGTGAGCACGAAAGGATATGGCAAAGTGATCGTTATCGTTGGAAGTCCGCGGATAAGTGATTCCCTTGCCACTGGATCATTACATACGAGGGCTGAATGAAAAGTAGAGCCTAAGTTCCTTTTTTTCGCTAACCGGTGGTAGTGCCAATCTGAAAGAGCTACTGAAGCGTTCAGGACCATCACCATTACAGTATCAGTTAGCCACTAATTGTAACACTTGACGACTGCTTTATTATTGTAACGAGAATGGAACCTTTGATTGACAGCTTGTCACTACTAAGTTGTAAACGAGTTGTCATTGAGTTTGACCAGTGAAGGTGTTTTGCCAGGGGGAGATTCCTCGAAAAATGCGAGTTTATGGCAACAATTCTCTAAGTACCAGATTTTGGTGCTAACAAAGAGGAAATAATAGTTTCAGAACAAATTTGAATTTTTCGTTAACATTGCCTTGCTTGGCGGAGGCATGCGCTCTCAGGGAGCTCAAGTATACTTATAGCTACACTCATAGGTATTTCTATTAGCTACCTCCGCCAAAGAGGTCATAATTTTGTCGAGTTTGTCAGTTTTTTTGTCTGTCACGACAATAACTCAGGTTATGGGTGGATATTTACGCAATTTCCACAGATTGATAAGGCAAGGAAGAACGGAGGGTTAACTTTTGGTGAATATCCATTCAACGATATGTTGGTTATTATTATATTCAAAAGTTTAAGTCTCCATTTCCACAACAAAGGTGATGTCACAGAGGAAGAATGAAGGGATACGTAGTATGACGACAGACACGTGGGACCCATGCACAAGGCCGGGTGCTCCCACACAGGATCAACGCCATGGGAACAGCAAGTCGGGAAAGAAGAGGAAGAACAGATGCAAGAAAGATCAGTAGCGGCGTATTGTAATCAGACGCCGGTGTTACCCGTGTAACAGTGAATGCGACGTGCGACCTCAGCGCCCCAACAAAGTGTTGCAGAATTTTTGGAAGCTCGTACATAAACAAGTCTGGCGTACCTTATTTGGATTGTATGTTAGGATAAAAGTTAAGAAAAATACGGAAAAGTGCTTCAAATGCTAGAATTTAAGCAATATATATGTGGTAGTCATACATTTTGTAATACTAATTGTTGAGTATCAAAGTCAACAAAGGTAGCGTTACCCAGCTCATAACCCTTCTATTTTGGAGGGTTGTCATCGGTGTTACCCAACCTGTTTCGGGTTGGAAGCCGGGGTAGCACGGGTGACACCGAAGGCCTGATTGCAACACGCCCCAGGAGTACGAGATAGGAAGGAAGCAAACTGGGCACGAAAGACGACGTCCCGAAGGCCTAGCTTATGGCTAAGGTAACCTACTGGGTCTCCACGGGACGCTGCTCCCCGTATCATAGGATAGGCGAACCTACGTAACATCATGTAATGTTAGGCGCCTGGGCAATATCTGTGCGTAAAATTGAGTGAAATGCCACGATTTCGGTACGAAGTTGGCAGAAATCATTCAATTATTTCACAAGTGCGCCGCGAGTATCAAACTTTTGGGAAGCTTTGGTTTAAACTAAGCGACAAAGGTGACTCTGAAAGCCCCACACTCACTAGTTTGCACAAGCTGTGGTGGCAGCAGCGACAAACACCACGTGAACGTGAACATAGCGACGGTAGCTGCATGCTTCCGTTCTCAGCTCTAACACCTTGTACCGCTCGTTCGATTCCCCGTGCACACGAGCTCTTTGATCTTGGTGTGCTGACTCGGCAGTTGTGTGTGCATGCTCGGCACCGTGGCGGAACTGCTTTCCTCAGAGATGAGGGGGGTGGGGGGTCTCGGGTTATTTGTTCCTTCCGTCAAATTGGCGCCATAGTTCGTAACCCGAGGGCGACTGCGACTACACTTACTTATCTGGGGCCAGTGGGCCTATACCCGAAGCACAAACCAGTGCATGTGGGTTTCTCAGGTGAGGGTGTGGTCTAAGTTGACTTTACCTTTACCTACTATATTTTCAGTACCCTTGTGACGATGACAAGACCTATGCCTTGCGAAAAGCTTATTATGGGAATAATAAGCATGTTGCAATGAAAATTTGTGTGGTTATGTCTGACCGCCCGACGCGCTGCTAGTAAAATATAAAGGCACAAACGCCAGGCACTGCTGTAAGAATTACTAGGCGGGAGTCATGCAGACAAGCGTCGAGTCAGGAAGAACTCGGCTGTGCAATGCGCTATTATTGGCAAACCAAGGGAGCAAACCTTTCAACTTACTTATTATCATTATTAATTGTTGTTGTATAGTAGTTGTATAAGCCTCCACTGCCACTACAACAAAGGCGATGTCACAGAGGAAGAAAGGACATCAAGTATGCCGATAGCACGTGGAACCCACGCACGAAGGTTTTGCGACACCAGATCAACGCGCATGGGAACAGCAAGTCGGGAAAGAAGAGGAAGAACACAACAAAGCATCATTAGTAAAAGCATGAAAATGGAAGGAAGCAAAGCGGGCACGAAAGAAGGCGTCCACAAAATCTAGTTAAGATTAAGGTAACCTACAGGGTCCTCCTAAGGTTGGTGCTCCTCACAACATAGAATGGGCGGGCCAAACACGCCTAACCTTATGGTTTATGACCCATCCTATGCCCTCTGAAGGGAAAACCTTACTGACCCCAAAAAACTAACATCACAACAAAAGTTGCGATCAGATGCAACAATCTCCTGTGGTAGGCAATGTAGTACTAGGGTTGCTTCGTGAACGTGACACAGTATGGTAATCTAACAGGCATAGGACATGCCACAATATCATCCCTAGGGGTCGGTCATGGACTGCTTATCAACCCCGCTTATTCACAAGCGTCTCCAGCCACACAGATTAACTGGCACTCAGGCCTGGTCCCCAGCATGCTCACATTCAGCTGTCACATCTCCACAGATTCACACAGCCTCTAGAGCTGGCAGGGTATCAGCCGCCGGAATCGCGTCGACTTCACAGAGATCCTAACAAGACTTACTGCAACAAAAGCCATCAGGCGAGAGTCACACATGGCGAGTGTCGAGTCAGGAAGGTCAGCAGCAGTAGCAGCCTCAGCACCACACGCCACCTCTGCTGCTGAGTTGGAGCACTGGAGAAGCTCGCTCTGCAGGGCTTGCCTGCACAAGGGCAACATAAGTCGCCGAGTGGGCGGTAGCAGGGCGTCAGAAGCGCAATAGAGACCTCATCTTGCCAGGTTTTCCAGTATTGATTTGTAAGCACAACATGGACCACATGTTCGAAAGGTATTCAAGTACTATTTTTACCTCCGCCAAGGAGGTTATGTTTTCGTCGTGTTTGTCTGTCCGTTTGTCTGTCACCAAGATAACTCAAAAAGTTATGAACCGATTTCGATGAAATTTACAGGGATTGTTAGGTATGTTAGGAGAAACAGATGATTAACTTTTGATAAAGATATGTCCATCCGTTTGTTTGTTTGTCTGCCTCATTTTTCTCGGTGCCATAACTCAAAAAGTTGTGGATGGATTTTGATGAAATTAACATGAGTTATTAGGTATATAACAAAGAGTATATGACCAAATTTTTGTAATAATCTGTTCGTTCGTT
>LQNS02278143.1:4799056-4809284 GCA_001587735.2 Parhyale hawaiensis | reverse complement strand
CTACTAACATAATGGCAATAGCTCATAGAGGATCGGGGTGTAAGTCCCGGTGTCTTTTTGGGAATGGGCCTTTTGGTTCGTCTACTGCCGCCTATCTAATCTAATCTAATCCTTATGGGTGTCTTTTCCGGAAAAAGCCGGCACCCTCTAACTTAGCCTCCTGGAAATCTGAAACTGTAGTACCGTACTATGTCACCTAATAGTATTATCAGTTCATGTTCCACGCCAGTTACTGAGTATTCAATAATTTGCTACGCGGTAGGTAGGCATTGCTTTGACTGGTGCTTAAGCGCCGTCCCTGAGAAATAGAAGGGTCGAAATTCTATGAATCACTGCTTCCTGTCAAGAAGTCGTTGGCCTGTGTGAGAAAACTCCTCAGAGGGTAGCAATCACACCTGGTTAGTTTTAGGCAGCAGTACCGCTCCCCCAGGGAAGTCAAGCTGCTTGGCAATTTATCTGAAACCCAAGGTGCCCTGATGCCCAATATGGGGGACTGCCCTACTAAAGTGGGGGAGACTTCTTCCTCCACACTCAGACTTCACTCGGAACGATAGATGTCCCAACACCTCTGGACAAAGGTCTTCTTATCCATGTCCATCGCAGTAACATCGACCTGCTAGGGCCTTAGCTCTAGCCGGGGTGTCTCCTGGCCCAGATACCTAAACTTTCTCCGGGGATCCTAACCCCTAGTAGGTATGAGGAGGCACAGCGTCGTCTGAGGCAGCGTTCCAGGCAGTCTGCTGAGTATTGACCATCCACATCGTTGTTGGAGTGAGCTAAGGGGTTCAGTGTTCGGTGCTGAATCTCCGTTGCCGCCCCTTGTTGGTCCAGGTGGGGGGCATCATTACTGATCCCTTGGCAAGGGCGGAGCTTTTGTCGGCTCACTTCGACGTGAAGCAGAGCAGAGATATTATCGCATTGCCTCGTGGATGCCACCCTGAACCTCGCTTGACCTCCTTGGCGTTCAGATCTGGTACAATCAAAGTGTTGCTTGAGGGCCTTGATCCGTATGGAGGTCTGGATCCGGTGGGCATATTTCCTTTGTTTTATAAGCAGCTGCTGACGTTCTTGCACCCAAGCTTGCAGTGATCTTCCGGCGCCTGATACAGTTAGGAAATTTTCCTCCGTTGTCGGCGTACCGGGAATATTTCTCTTATTCCCAAGGGTCTGGTGTCGCCCGATGTTGCCAATTATCGACCCATCACACTGACGCCCATTTTGTTAAAGGTGTTCGAGAATTTGATCGCTGGTAAGCTTGGTCGTTTCGCTGAGGTTACGGGGTTGCTGCCTGCTGGTCAGTTTGCGCACAGAATTGGCTTGGGTTATTGTGACGCTCTGTTGTCGGTGTCACACCATTTACAGTCTGCACTGGATTGTAGGTCGGAGGCACGCTTTGTCCAGTTGGACTTTAGCACGGCGTTTGACAGGGTTAACCACAGGGGTCTATTATACATGCTGGCGTCCTTTGGTGTGGGTGGTTGGGTTCTGTCAATCATTCGCGATTTTGTTTCTGAGTGAACGCAGAGTGTGTCTGTTGACGGCGCTTTGAGCGCCTCAGTCGGGGTTGTGTCTGGCATCCCTCAGGGCAGTGCGCTTGGCCCGCTGTTGTTCGTTCTCTATACTAGTGACATGTTTTCTTTGCTTGAAACCATAATGATCAACTATGCCGACGATTCCACTTTGATGGCAGTTATACCTGCTCCTTGCCTTCGTGATGCTGTCGCTCAATCTCTGAATAGGGATTTGTCACGCATTAGTGCATGGTGCTCGGTCTGGAGTATGAAGCTGAATGTCAGTAAGACCAAGTCGATGATTATCAGCCGGTCTCGGACACTTGTGCCGCAGAATCCCCAACTAGAGATTGATGACACTTTGCTTCAGGAGTCTAGCTCCTTAAGAGATTCTTGGTGTTGTCTTTGATGAGAAGCTTACTTTTGAGTCGCATATTAGGAGGTTGGTGTCACGTGCTTCCACTAAGATTGGGCTCCTGTGCAAGGTGAATTCTGCCTTTGGTGACAGTCAGGTTGCCCGTAGATGTTTTTATGCGTTTTTGCTGCCTGTGTTAGAGTATTGCTCACCAGTCTGGGCTTCAGCTGCTGACATTCACTTGTGTCTGTTGGACCGACTTGTTAGTTCAGCCAGTAGGCAGCGCACTGATAATCATCTAGTGAACCTGTCCCACAAGAGAAGAGTAGCAGAGCTAGGGCCTATGTATGTTGTACAGGGTGTACAATAATGAGAGGCATTGGTTGTATTCTTCTCTCCCTGCCCTCAAAGTTTTTGGGAGAGAGACTCGTGCTGCGCGCGGAGCGCACTCCTTCACTTTAGAGGCTGTCGTATGTCGAACTAATCACTTCTGTCGGTGCTTCGTGCCCTGGTCGGCTAAGGTTTGGAATTTGTTGACGGCATCGGCTTTTGGTCGTATTGGCCTGTAGGCGTTTGAGTCAGCTGTTATTGATTTTTTGCTGGATTTTCTTTAGCAGCGTTTTGGGCTTTCCGGTGTTGCAAGATTCTTCAGTTGGGTTGTATTACCTGTTCGTCTGAGCTCAAGCGTGAAGTTTTAATAATAATAAAGTATATCTCCTATAGAACATAGGGAGCAGGAAGCCAGCTGATAAATCCAGGTGAGCTACATTCTCAGTCCATTGTTCTGCGCCCTGTGAATGTAAGAGGTTTCTTTTCCCCTTCCAAATACTTCTTCGGGGAGCAATCTCACACTGGAGCATTGGGAGCTCACTGATCACACCTTAAGATAGTTCCTAAGGTCACGGTAAGCTAAGAATATTCTAACGTCGGGACTTATGACTGACCCTGAACGCCAGAATACACAGTTCTGCGTACTAGCTCCTGTACCGAAATTTCTACGTAACTAAAAAACCAATTTATGAGTGGCTGACCTTTATCAGAAGAGTCAGTTTTATCTCATGAAGGCCAGTCACAGCCCTCTCGACAGCAAAGAAAATTGCCAGAAGATAGGCCATGTCGGCGGCTACAGCAACTTATTATGCTGCAAGGCGTTGCACCACAGCCAGGAAGCACCTCTTGGGACTATAAGACTACCTCTTCACTCCGCTCTGACGAGGTTTAAGGTCGATCCAAAAAGTCACGTAACTCTGGACCCGATACTAATCAGCTGGTCCCGAGAATGACCCAAGCGCCAAGCCTCCTACGGAGGCCCGTCAGATAATCTGGCGGGAGTCCACTCAATAATCTCCTTCTGAGTATAATCTCGTCCTAACATTCCCCGCCATCTGCGACCTTTAGGAGCCCTGGTCCCCAGGACTAGAAAGAGTCGGGGTTGAGTCAGCACAAAAGTGGTATGGCCAACAGAGTAATGTAACACACAGCTATCTGAGGTACTCAGTCTTTAGGCTTCTCCGCACCTAAATTCACTTTAGCTGGGAGGTGGTAAAGTTCATGGACGGAGGTGTGGGGCCTAGGTCAAATGGTTAAGTGGATGCGCAGGGTAGTAACGACGACAGTGAATATTTAAAGAGGTTGAGCATGATAGAGGTGCACTGTAATGCAAGGCACAGTTGCTTATGGCAAGGCAACGTGTAGCTATAACAAGACCATAAGGAGCGGGGTCTCGTGAGGTATGAGCTAAAGAGCGACGATGCGCACTCTTATTATAGACAACATCTGGGAGTGGTACCGTTCCAGTAACCAAACGCCTTCACAGGTTGAGGGAAGGCGTCAGACTCAGTGACGGAATTAAAATGCCTCAATACTCTAAGCCAGTGAAGTCAGGGAACCAATCTCTCGCCTTGGGAACTGGGTCCTGAGAGGCCAGGCAAAGGAGAGATTCAAATTCTACCTCTCTAATTCTGCTCATCTTAAATACTCCTCTGAATAGCTTCAGCCTTGCTAGACTGCAGCCATCCAACGTAATGTAGGGACCCCAACTCCCTGCAGTAGATGTCGTTTGGCCATCCATCTAGAAATCTGCACCTTCCCAGGAAAAACCCGGGATCTCTGATTCTTCGACCCTTGGCTACGTGTTGGTCGTGGCTGAGGCTCTAATAAGGCTTCGAGGACCCCACTAAGCCGGGTCTCCAAATAGGACATGCCAACCAGGTCTCCCAAGCTGAGCTGTTTCTGGCGATGTCTTGAAGGGGCAGTTGAATTATCCTTAAGGAAACCTTCCAATTATTGGAATTTGTTTTCTACATCTAAACATCAGCTATACATCAGACGGACTCGCAGGCAAAATTTTGACTGTCAGTGTAACCCTAAGTGGGTAGAATAGGGGACTGGGAGTGGGGAGGGAGGGTTGTGACGTTTTTTTGTAGCTAACACTTCATTTTTTGACGTCAACATGTTTTATTAATTGCCCGATCTTTATGAAACTTGGCAAAAATATGTAAAATTGAAAAAAATGGGGGTTTGACTACTGTACTTTTTTGAATTTTCGCCATAGAGACCGAGTTACACAAAGAAAATGGAAAAAACTTTTCTTTGACTAACTCGTTTTCTATGGTGAAAATGGGAAAAAGTACAGGAGCCTAACCCACATTATTTTCAGATTTTCCATTTCTGTACCCAGTTTCATTCAAATCCGTACAAAAATAAAAATTTTCTCTCAGTCGTATTTTTGAATTTCATATAAAGTTTTTCCTGCCAGAGGATTTAAATTAGATTTTTCATTTTTGTTCCGATTTGAATGAAACTTGGTACAGATATGCAAAATCGGGAAAAAATAGCTTTTGCCTCATCTACTTTTTCCCATTTTCGCCATAGAACAAGAGTTATTTGAAGAAAACAGTTTTTCGTTTTCTTTGAACAAATCGTTTTCTATGGCGAAAATTGGAAAAAGTACATGAGTCTAACCCACATTTTTTACCGATTTTACATATCTGTGCCAAGTTTCATCTAAATCGGTACATAAATAAAGTTTTCTCATCAGCCCTATTCTCAAATTTCACCACAATAAAATCCCAGCCGAAGAGTTCAAATTTGGTTTTTCATTTCTCTACCAAACAAAACTTGGTACAGGTATGTAAAATCGGAAAAGAATGTGGGTTAGACCCTTATACTTTTCCCATTTTCGTCATAGAAAACAATTTGTTCAAAGAAATCCGAAGCAGACTCTCCTGAAGTTCATTTTGCCGACTTCTAAACCCTACTAGTCCTACAGTCTTTAAGCTACAGAGATGATTTTGGTCTCAAACAAAGCAGAACTGGATTCTCTAGAGCTTCTCGCTTGGGTTTTCTGAATTTCGAATTAGGCGAAGAGTGTTGCTAACATTTTCGAAAAACTTCGAAAAAAAAATCTTTTTTTTTTCCTAATTTTCTCAATAATGAATTCGAAATTCAAAAAACTCAAGCAAGAAGCTATAGAGAATCAAATTCCGCTTCTTTTGATACCTGAATCATCTTTGTAGCTCAAAAACTGTAGGACTAGTAGGGTTTTCCTCCACCCCCCCTTTTTACTGTTTTCTTTCAATAACTAGATTTCTACGACGAAAATGAGAAAAAGTAGCTACAGGAGCAAAAAGATATTCTTTTTTTATTTTACATATCTGTATAAAGTTTCATACAAATCGGTCCAATAATGAAAAACGCTTTTTGTTTTGGGCGTATGGTCCCCTTAAGCATCACGGGAAAGTTCAGCACTGGAGCTAGCTCCCGCTGAAAGCCCTCCATCTAATGTAGCTACTGTCCAACTCAAGGAGTTTGACCGCTTGAAGTAAGGTAAGGGCAACAAGGCAAACTACCCCTGCCTAGAGATGGTAGCTATCATGGTTAGCTTAAGTCCTACTGGGACAACTACATTTGGACCCTTAGCATTCTCTCGTCCTTGCCTATATGCAAGTCCTGACCGGCCTGGGCATATCGCTTCCCTAGAACTCTAGGTATAGTATCCCTGTGAACTAGCCCGAAAATAGGGGCTAATCCGATCTGTTCAGAGGACTGCGGTCGTTATGAGGATGAGTCTAACAGTGAGCCCTGGTATCCAACGGAAGGTCCATAAGCCAAAACCGTTGCAAGCGGCAAGACCCGCGAAAGCGCCTGGTAACTTATTCTTGCCTCAAACAGACTGTTTCCCCTAAGACTGAGAGCCAATGGTCCACCCGCAATCTGCGCCCAAGTCAGGATGGAATGAATGTGCTCTGGAGGCAAGTCCAGAGAATGGCTTCAGCAATACTATAAGCATCACGGGCCATTTTAAAATCTGGTGGGACTACGGTATGTCAGCATTTGTCCCTTAGATATTCTTCCAATGCCTTACTGGAAATACTCCTCTGAGGTCAAGTCCAAAAAGGGGACCAGGTGACCTGTGCCAAAAACCTCGAAGGCAGTACCAGCTCTGAGGCAAAGTCCACAATTGAACTCCTCCCCCGTCCCCCTCCTAGCTCTTGGGTAGAGGCCAAAGGTCCCAAGGCTACCGCCCCTGACGGTCTCATTGGAATGTAGTATTCCGAGGTAATGTCCAGGTGATCCGTAAGTACTAGTGCAAAGCCCCCCCACGGGATGCACTAGTTCTATGGCTAAGTCTACCATCGAACCTCCAGGATTTCTACTGAGTCTTAAACGACTATCTGTCGTAACCAGGAAGTAAAGAGCGGAACGGGAGGACTCACGAGAAATTAGCACCAAAAAATGACGTCATCATCGACGAATCTATGGTTGAGCAGCCTAGGAGTATTTTAGCTAATTGAACCAGAAAAATCGTCTTAAATTGCAAAATTTATCTCTAGCGTATAAATAAATTAAGATAATATATACCAATTTAGCAATTATCTATAGAAAATTTCAGTGTATACTGGTGGAAACTTTCAAAGCACTAGAGCAGAATTTGTTCCCTTTTGGCGACCTGATTTAACTTCTTTTTCTTGATTGGAGCCTTATTTACACTTGATATTCATTTCGCAGTGCTCTTCACAGAACATATTTATTCCTTACCAACAAATATAAGCACAATTTTAGCAAATTCTGTACGCAAGAGAAACCACAGTAACAGTTAGCCTATTGCTCGAACTTTCTGTACTTGGCGACAACATTTTCCAGTATTTTGCAGCTCAAGTAGCTGGCCAGTCATGAGCGGGAGATTGAATTTAATAAATAAAAAAAAAATACGGTGATATGTTTTAGAAAACATACGAAGGCCTGAGGTCCCACACGCAAATGCTTCGTCGATGTGATGTAAATTTGCTAAGTGCGGTCACGGCTAAGTTTTATTTTAGTCCCATTGAGTCCTCCAGTGGGATTATTTGCTTCCTGGTCGTTACTAAGACCCGTGATGGTCAGAGGACAAGCTTCTTATGTCTCAAGGGCTCTCCGTTTTGAGATAAAGTTCAATTCATCAACAGGTAACGGTACCATACCTACCGCGGTTGGCACCTGTTCTGGTGCATGCCCAGAGATGAATCTCCTGAGATTTAATAAGTCCCAGCCCCTGTAAGGGGACAGGGTTTGACTTAAGTCTGGACCACCTGTAAATTTGCATAAGTCTCATCAAACTGCAGATTTTTTTTTTTTGACATAGCCATAATCCAGGTGGTCATTTGTGTATTCCCTTAGGGGAGCAAGAGTACACCTCCAGTTTTTTTTTTTTTTTTAGATCCTGGACTTCCAAACCTGCCGGCTTCTCGGCGTCCCGTCGCCATCTTGGAATCGGTCCAAACCGACAATCTGGCCGATTTGAGCCTTCCAACTATTGAAGAGCATTAATTTTTCTTAGAAAAAGCTCCGGACTCCCCAATAGTGGAAGAAACTCACTGTATAACTGGATATTAGAGCCCTTCCCAAAGTGGAGGCCATCCCGATATAGGAAGAAATTTTAAGTCCTCCAACTTGTGGAGGACCGCTCTGTGGCGGTATTATTAACACTCCATTGAGTGGAGGGCCTCGCTCTATGGCGGTAATCTATGCTTGATGGAATTGTTAGGGCACTATGACCTACCACCAAGTCTTAGAGAAAAAATATATTTGGTGGAATTCTTAGGGCACAACTGCCTACCATGTAAATGTATCGCAGGCTAAATAGAATTGTTAGGGCCACCAGGACCGACCATTCAGTCTTTAATGTTACGTTAACAGGTGGCACAGAAGGACCAGAGGAGCCGACCACTGCAAAATAGCTAAATTAGTCAGGCAATAGGCTACGCTTCGTGGAATAATTAGGGCCACTAGGACCGACCACGAATTATTTAAGCAAACAATAGACTTGTTGGAATTGTTAGGGCAACCAAGGACCGACCACCAAAAATTTATTCCTCTATTCCGAGGAAAAACGAATTACGGAAACTTTAACTTACTTTACAAAAACACAAAACACCATAACTGGTCTTCATAAAAAACTGCTGCTCCAGCTCTGTGAACAATAGGAGACAAGGGTAAAGGATCTAAGATGGCGGCGACCTAGGCCGACCACACACCAAAACAGTCTCCAAAAACGTAGCTATCAATAAAAAGGGTAAAAACTTTTCCAAACAGGAAAAACACTTGTTGAGCACTAAATAAATAGTAAGGAAGGTATTTCCCAAGCTCTAAGATTGATGGGTGAACACAGAGCAGCAGCTTGGATAAGAGCACTGATGGAGATGTTGACAGTAGCGCGAGTCGTAATGAAGTGAGGAGCCTTGGTGCTGGGGACACTGAGCTACCAAGGGGCGGGGCCTAAAAAGAAAAAAAAGATAAGAACACCGAATCTGTCTAAAATGAGGGTTAGCTAAGCCTCATAGCTGTTTAAACAATTATTTAAACGCCCCAGAATTCGGCGCTGTAGCGGGTGTAGTGCTACAGACATGGGTGTTCTGTCGGAGCTAGCCACGGAGAAAAATAAACAGACAAACGAACTGACAGATCACTACAAAACTGAGGTCAGTTGCTTTTCGTATCATTCCCAATTCCTATAAATTTGATTAAAATCCAGTCATAACTGTTTGAGTTACGTTACCAAAAAATAATGAGGCAGCGCTAGAAACAAACGGTTGGACGTATCTTCACTTAAAGTTAATCATCTGTTACTCCTAACATTCCTAACTATCCCTCTAAATATGATAAAGATTATGTCTATAACTTTTCAAGTTATCTTGGTCACAGACAACAGCGAAACTATGACAAAAATATAAAATCCTAAGCGGAGGTAATTATCATTCTTCCAGAGCAAGAGCGGAGACAATATCTTCACTAGCTAATAGGCAGCTCAATTTTGTCACCAGTACCTACTGGTATTAGTTCATGCAGTGCAGGAGAAGATTGGGATTAGTCACCAGTTGGCTTTACAAAAATAAATCCTCCATATAAGCCAGTTTACATCCAATATCTACTGACCTTATTTCATCCAAAGCAGGATTGGGATCAGTCACCAGTTGGTTTTACAACAACAAATCCTCCATCCTCCAATCCTACATCTAATATCCAATATCAACTGACCTTATTTCGTCCAGGGCAGGATTGGGATCAGTCACTAGCTGGCTGTACCAAGGAAGTACAGTAGAGTCGAGGCATTTATCCAGCAACTTGTAGAGGGCGGTATCAACTGGACTAGCAGCAGCAGCAGGACTGGCGTAATCAACAGAACGCTGCTTGCGGTAGCAGTGCTCATGATGGCAGCCACATAATTCAGCTAGCGGGTCGGCCAGATTTACTCGCTGAGTGCAGAAAAAGAAAAAAAAATTAACAGCAAAACGAGAAAGAAAGTTAAGTTTAGTGACCATGATAGATTGAGAAACAGATGACAGAAATAGGTACGGTAATAAAAATCTCATGACAATGACTTAAAGCAGTAGGCTATAAAAGTTATGTGTGGTCATAACAAATTTTCATTAGTTTTTGGTGAAAGCTGCTGAAATTTAAAATTTAAAAACATTAAAACCGTTATATTATAACGAAAAAATCATCTGATAACGGAAGGCATCAGTATGTACAAGGGAAGTTTCTGGAAAGGTGCATGCTCCACTGTCCACCCTTTTTATAATTTTTAGTTACCTTTTCCTCTAGGGAAAGTGACTTTCTAACCCTCTTTTCTATTTTATCAGCACTTTTTGCAGTTGGCGCCATTATAATTCTTTAATGGACATGGACATATGACAAAAAATTTCTATGCACTAGTCACGTAGACTAGGGTAAGACGGGGTGATTTCGCCGCGGGGTGAATTCGCCGGGGCTGTTTTTTTTTCATTATAGAGCCTATATCTCCAAATGAAACTGACATACAGGAAATCTGGAAGTGGCCAGTGGTAGAGGAGTTACTAAGGATCAAATTAGTCTATTTAAGATG
>LQNS02278143.1:4743976-4764105 GCA_001587735.2 Parhyale hawaiensis | reverse complement strand
CATGCCTTTAATTTCCCCGCAATTTAGGCTCGTCGCTGCCATCTTCCAGGTGAGACACCGTTATTTGTCATGTGCATGTTAAATTTAAGATCATTTATTCTGTGTCGGAGGTTGGCTGTCCTCCTAATGTTCGGTATCACTTTTTTTTCATTCATCTTTTATACCGTAACACATTAGTAATGATCCAATTGTGTGACAGTTCTCTCAGAAGGTGTCGAATTGTATCAGGACCGTTAGCAATGTGTGAATATAGACAGGTTATATTATATCTTGTCGTCATTTATTCTCTGCTGTGCCACCCCTGTTTTTAGAATCGTGCCTCCGCTCGAACCATAGAAAATCTGAACCTATAGAGAAAAGACAGGTTATTAATAGATCAAATGATAATTGACTTACTTAATATTCATTAATTCTGGTTTCGGGGAAATCCTACTCGCAGGAGCTAAACTCCCCCTAAATAGTAACGTTGGACACGCTACCATTTTACGACGAATTGTGAGTGAAAATCTACTTTGGGGATCAGTTAGTATCATACGTACCTGCTGAGCTTTAGAAGCCGTTAACTTGAAAAGAAAGGCGTAAAAGGGTAAAATCAGTTTCCCCATCAGGGAAAACTCGACATTCCGCTGTTTATTTTGTCAAAATAAATGTTTTGCAAATCTCAATATATTACGTTCACATATTTTACTTGGCATAGTAGGTATAGAAGAGAGTCATAATGCTCAAGCAGCTGAGAAGGGGTAGATCATTTATGGTGAGAGCCATGTTGCTTTGATATAAGCAGGTTATTGTTTGTGAAATGATGTACTGTTTCTTAAACACCATTTCAAACGTCTTCACTACGTGACTACTGACTAGTTAGGGAGACAGGTCTATAGTGGCTAGATCCTTGCTATTTCCAGCTCTAGGAGTAGGTGAAATATTTACGTGCTCGTAGGGGAGTGGAATTATACTCCTTCATTCATTACATTGATTTTCTCCACGTAAGGTATAGAGGGTAAGAGATGCTTAGCTTACACATCTTAAGGATTGTTGCAGGCACATCATCTGGTCCCGCTGCTCTGTTGCTGCTAAGTTCATCTATGGTTAGTTCCACGCTTATCGTTGTAAATTCAGAGTCCGTTAAGTAGTTTATAGTTAAATCGATGCTTGTAATTTCATAATTTTGGATTTTCTCACCAAAATTTTTTGATAATAACGGCTTAGTACTTCGCTCATTTCCTAATCATAATCAACAGTAGACTCTGTATCACTCACTAGTGAAGAATGATGTGATGCATGGGGGAAAAATATTTTCTCTTACTTTTTTTGTTTCGATGGTTTGCTCTGCTTTTTAACACCCGTGAGCGAAGCGAGAGTGGTGATTGTGTTTTCGTTTACGGGTTGGTTGAATGTCAATTTGTCTGCCTGTCCACCCAAAAAGAGGCAGAAGGAGTTGAGCCACCATCGCAATCTTCATCAGACAGTCAGGTGATTGACTGAGATGACAACAATGAAAAAAAAAAAAAACTAGAGTTCGCTGGCCTTTTAAAATGACTGCGTGTATTTTCTTGTCTGTCCATCCAAAAAGCGGCAGGAGTTGAGTCATAATAACTTTTTTTTTAAGCAGACAGGTGGGTTGACCGAAACGTGAAAACTACCAAAAACCTCGAGTTACCAGCCATAAAAAATGACGGCGTTGAATTTCTAACTCGTGACTCAGTATTTTTTTCGGGTGATGGTCTTACGTCACGAGGCGTGCCTGTTCTCATTTTTCTTCATCGCGTGATCGTGCGAGGTGACGTTTCAACTCATTAATCTTCTTTCTGCACTCAGCTTGTCATTGCAGGAGCCTCGTTCATTGCTGGCATTTGATGAATTTTTGCTCGTTTTTAAGCAATTTCTACGAACTTTGTGGTGTCTACTATTATTTATTTTTTTGTCAGAGTAAAGCTATGTGTACACTGTAAAGCTCGAGTCCGGGAGTGGTGTAATGAGAGCAGTCTAGCATGGCTCTCAGCAGTGCACACAGACGCGAGAGCTCCCTAGCGAGCGTGACGTCATATTCTAGTTGAGTCTAGGCAGTGTTGCTACGTACACGGAATCCAGAGTTCACGCTTGCCTTCTCGCACTCTCGTCGTTCACGACGATTTGTGTACGTGTTTGTGTACGCGGATCGTGTGTACGTCAAGTTGTTGCGCTGCGCTGCTCGTTGTATCGCAGATTAAGTTAGGTTAGGTAAGGTTAGATTAGGTTGAGTAAGGTAAGGTTAGATTAGGTTGAGTAAGGTAAGGTTAGATTAGGTTGAGTAAGGTTAGGTTAGGAAGTTAGGCTAGGTTAGGTTAGGCTTGGGAGTTTTTATTCTGGTGGTGACGCGCGCAGGTGAGCTTACTTGAACGCAAAATCGTCGTGAACGACGCGAGTGCTACCCGGTCGGCACTGGCATCAAACTCGTGATTCTGTGTGTGCGCTCATCTCTGTGCGTGCATTCAAGTAAGCTTTCTTGCCGCGCAACAACCACCAGAAGCAAAGCACTACAATAAGCACTACCAAGCCTCGCCTCTCCTCGCCCCGCCCCGCCCCGGCGAGGGGAGACGAGGCGAGGGGAGGGGAGGCGAGGCGTGGCCTCGCTTGGCGGAGGTATGCGCTCTCAGAGTGCTCTAGTTCATGTTGCCATTGCCTGAAATAGCGCAATAAAAGTTTTTATTGCTCTGAGCTAATTTCTGGCCAAGAAACAGCCTTTACCGATGACGGGTTCACACGATTGTCATGTGAACCTCAGTTAATGCTCAAACTATAACGCATGCATGATCTGATGTTAAAGAAGAACAAAGAATATAAATACGCCAGAAATAAAAGCACGAATATGCGATCATTGGGGAGCCCATCTAACAACATTAAGCGAAGCCTCTACGCATGGAGTAGAAAGTCATCAGCCTAGATGTTCGATAGGTGTATGGCAGTTGACTTCCCCCATCTCATGTCAAGGGCAGGCGTTCACCCAACCAAGCGGGCAGTGTGTAAGTTACTGTAACCATATAGGGCTTTCGTATTTGCTTCTGCCTATACACTCACTTGCCGTCTACCCCTTCAAGTTTTCACCTATTTCCACCAGTTGCGACTACGGAGGTTAAACAAAGTGTTGTTTTAATAATAACTAGAGCACTCTGAGAGCGCATACCTCCGCCAAGCGAGGCAACGGTAGTAACAAATTGAAATTGCCACTGAAACCATGATTTTCTTTGTATTAACTCCAAAATCTAATCATTTGTGCATTTTGGTGGTAATAACAGCTTGTGAAATTTCTTGAAAATCCGTTTATAACTTTTTGAGTTAAACTGCTAACAAACGTTATGACAAACATGAGTCAAACATACAAACGAACTAACCAATCTTCACCAAAATGCCATCATTATATGTCTTTTAACATTACTAATAACCCCTATATATTTCATAAAGATCCATTCATTATTTTTTGAGTTATTTGTACTAACAAGCATAAAATTTAAAATAGTGACAAACGAACGAACAAACGAATCATCACAAAAATTTGGTCATTTACTCTTTGTGATATACCTAACAACTCATATGAATTTCATAAAAATCCGCCGATAACTTTTTAAGTTATGACATTTAGAAAAATGAGGCAGACAAACAAACAAGTGGATGGACTTGACCTTCACCAAAAGTTAATCATCTGTTCCTTTTAACCTAGCAATCCCTGTAATTTTCGTTAAAATCCGTCCATAACTTTTTGAATTATCTTGGTGACAGGCAGACAAACAGACAGACAAAGAGACAAACCCGACGAAAACATAACCTCCTTGGCGGAGGTAATATTAATAATAATAACTTATTTCCACTGATGATCCTGGTCGAACTCTTCCTCTTTGTTCTCGGCTTGCTGCTCACTGGCGGCTTGCGCAGTATTCTTTATCTGGACTCCTCGTTATCCTGAAGATGCATGTCGCGAGTCTAATGTTAAACTGAAGCTCGGTTCTACATCCAAGGTGAATTCAATTGTGGCAAAAAACTAAGGGAAAAACAAAAGATTAAATGCAAAACATAAGATAACAACAACTGTTGGGCGACTCATGCTTACCTTCCAGGTTGAAGATGAATTTTAATATTGGTACAAGGGTATTTCGAAAGAATGGTGCGTTTTTCATGCACTTCCATTCTTCAATAAGTGTAACACATTACGAACCATACCGGAACGCGGCACGACGAACAAGAAGCTTCGCCACACTTTTTCGCGACTAGTCACTTCCGGAGTTTTCAGTGTTGCCGTCAGGCAGGCATGAGCATTGGCCATTTGAAATAGTTACATTGAATTTTATAATTAAAATTACTTTACTCCAAATAAGCTCTCAGATTCTAACCTTTTTGCGACACAATCAATCTCCAAATAATTGGCTAACCAACATGTCACAACGAGGATGCCCTGGAATAACGCTGTTTTATCATCCAACCAAACAGCTAATCGGTGAGGAATCAGTTGCGAGGTGGTAAGGAGCATTCCGCATTCTGTCCTAACGCTCGCGGTTTACTCTGAACTAAAAACTATAAAAGGTATCGGTAATCAGTATTGGGGCGAAAAAAGTATGGATAATACCGATAGATCGACACACTTTTATCGACTAGCAAAATACGCAATTTCCGTATCACGACAATTTATCGCCGATATTTATAGCGAAAATGCCCACCTATGGAAATTAGTAATTTAAATTTTTCGTAGAATTTCCTTCCATAAAATCGAAATAAAGCATTTCATCTTATAGCTGCCCAGTATATGTTCTTGCTGCTCTTTACCGGGAAAGAAATCTAAGAAAATCCTGTAGAATTGGCAACGCTGTAGAGGAATTTGACTATGCCCAAACTGCCTTGATAAAAACGGACAGAGCATAAGTTAACCATAAGGTTTATGGTCTACTCTAAGCTACGGGAGGAGTGACAGACCTACTGAAAATTTTATATGTTAGCCAACGTCTACTTGCTCTCGGCCTCATTCCCGTAAACGTGCATTCCTGAGTGTAAGTCCTGAAAATTAGTACGTTAGTACCGTATAAGAAAATATCTGCCGTTTATTTATCCATGCGAACTTAGTCAACTCACAATACTCACTGTTTTTCTCCGTCATTTCTGTCATCTCTCTGCTAGTTCATCTCCGTCATTCATGTCGGTGTGAGCCTGACTTGCCGGCTACTGAAATCAAAAATAAATAAATCAACGATATCACATTTCTTTGCCATTTTTCGGTAATCATCTGAGATAATAAAAATGCAACAATTTTGCATTTATCAAAGCGCAAACCCAAATCTCGCAACGTATCCATTGCCGTCTTCGTTCACATTTATTTATATGACTTTACCTTCAAAAACGTTTTTTTCGTTTGTGCACACCTGGAATTCGATTGAAGATCTGAGGCAATCTGAGTTGAGAGACTTGTGCATCAGAAAATTTCTCATGTTTTTCAAAGTAGCGGCGACCGGAATGTACGAGAACGTATTCCATGAATTATTAGCATTCTTTAGCAAATGACCTCACTGACTGCTTTCCCAAGTTGGCGATGCAATAAGCAAAAAAATAGAGGTCTCAAATTTGGCATATTTCTTGATCACGTAGACATGCAAGGTTGGCATCTTCGCGAGCAACATATAGAAAGAACTAAAATCGGTTCGTTTTCCCAAAAATAGTTGTCGCATTCTACTATAAACTCGACAACGGTTCCCAAGACTTACTCTTATTCACTTATTGAATGTACAAGCATAATATGAGATTTAATTACCATAGATTTCAATTACAGCGCACCACACCTCACAAACCGCAACGGTAAAAAAAATTATATTAACGAATTTCCAGCGACGTTGACACTAAAAGCTTTACAGTCATGCGAAATGAATATATGGCTCAATCAACTACCCAAATGAATCACAGTTATGCTGAAATAGGCACAATCTATTGGTAAGGAAATATGCCACACCTAGCAGAGCAAAACATTTGCCTATACGCAGGAAAACTTCAAGTTTAGGTTGAATAACTTCAACCTTACGAACCTTTTATACAATTCATCCATGAAACAAATTATTTGAAATTAGGATTTGTTTTGAGAGGTAAAGAAAGCGACCAAAGTTAAGAGAGATGATGTTTTCATTGTAAAGAGCTGCAACCATTATGTACGTACGGTCACCTCCAGGTAGAATGCAGAGCCGGTGAGAGACAGACTAATTCAGATGTGTAGTGGATGAGCTGGATTAAAAATCGCTGCGGAATGATTACGTTTTGATGCATAAGTTAACCATAAAGTTCTGTCCACTTTTAACAAAAAAAAAAAAACGCTTCACAGTATGTGTAACTTATATTTAGCATTCGAAGTAATCACTATCGGCATCCAGCACCTCCTGCCTGCGTATCTCCAGCTTTTGAATCTTCTTACGGTAAAACTCGAGGGTTTAGGACGCCAAAGAATCCGTGAGGGCTTGGCGCAAGTTTGCTTCGTTGTTGAAGAATTTACCACGAAGATGGAGCAAGTTAGGTGAATAAGGTGGATGGCACAGAGTTTCCCATCCAAGTCGCTGTATATTATATCCCTGACCACTCGTGCGACATGCGGTCTGGCACTGTTGAGGAATAAAAGCAGACCTCTGCGATTCACCAGTGCTGGCTCGTTCTGGCGCAATGCCTGTTGCATACGTTCCAATTACTGCGAGTACAAGTCTGCAGTGACCGTTTGGCCCGTTGGTAGCAGCCCATAAAGAACCACTTAACGACCTGTCCTCCAGACACAAAGCATAATCTTGCGTGGGTATATAGGAGGTCTTGCGGTGTGAGGGACAGCATTCTGGGGTGACGATGTTTGGAACGCTTGGAAGTTTCGTACAGAACTCACTTTTCATCTCTGGTATACACGTGAATATGGATGGATGCGGTACTGTGGCGAGAAAGCAACGATACGCAGGCTGCCACTCGTTGTCTCTTGTGGACCTCCAACAGCGTGTGTGGAACCCACTTGCTCACTCTGTACGTCTTACCTGGGCGGTGCAGGTGAAGTCTACCTGTTTTATCGGAAACGTTGAAATGTCTTGCAATTTCACCACACGTTAGGCTAATTTTCTCTTGATCGGCCGCCTGCAGAACTCCGTCATTCAAAACCTGTGGTCATCCACTACGAGGCTAATCGCGGAGAGACAAATCTCCCGACTTGAATTTTCGAAACCAACAGTAGAAATGCAAGGAGAGAAATGCCTCGAAATGAAATAACAGAAGATTGGTAAACAATTTCACCACCACGGACAGTTATTACTAGTCTCAAATAGGAAAAGCAATTATGATATATGCCCAGTTACACCGCTAAATTCCCGGCTGATACACTTACCCCAACGCCATTACAGGTGAGTAACGCCATGGTAAATTAAAAGATGGTAACGCTTCAGCAAATATTATACAGCAAGCTAAATTTTAAAATAGAAAAATTGATAATGTGGGAAATATGGTTGATAAGACAAGTTTGAAAATTACAAGAAGTACAGTGCAAGCGCTTTACCAGATTATGGAAAGTAAGCAAACAATACTAGGAAAACTTAGCAAAAGAGCGGCATTAGCAAGAGACTACCACCCTGCCACTCCTACCGAGGTTCAGCCAGCTAAAAAAAATGTTGCCAAGACCAAAAACCCCGAATACAATTCCGTCGGCAGAGAGCGGTTCAGAAAACCCAAGATGAACAGAGGCATCCCTGGGCGGCTACAATACCAAGAAAGCCAGTAAATGATACTGAAACATATGTAATAATTTAGGGCTGATACTACCCTTTATTACTGGAACCATCTAAAGCTACACATCGGGAGTGTCAATATCAATTCACATAACTGCCTATGTATAGTACACCATTTCGTGGTTGCCTGAGTTAAATCACTACATGGGTGCTCACGTTATGTCACTTCATGAGTGCCTACGTTACATCATTTCATAGTTGTCTACGTTACATCACTTCAAGTGTGCCGACGTTACATCACTTCACGATTGCTAACATTGCCATATCATTTAATAGATGACTAGATTTCATCATTTCGTGGTTGGCTAAGTTGAATCACATCTCAGTCCACCCACCTGACAACTTAAAAAATTATTATTTTTATTATTGTGACTCAACTCCTTCTGCCTCTTATTTGGTGGAAAAACAACAAAAGTCATCACCGTCATCATTGCCTGCTAATTATAGTTTTTTGGCATTGGTCACATCTAGGCCAACCCACCAGACTCTCTACAAAAAAAATTATTAATGTTGCTCAACCCCTACTACTACTTTTTGGGTTGACAGACAAATATATATATACTCAAATCTCCAACAAAAATATTATTACCACTCTTCGCTTTGCTCGCGGGTGATAAACAAATAGATCATCAGAAAAAATTGATCATTTATTCTTCGTGAGATATCGGTAGGTACCTAACAACTCATGCGAATTTCATAAAAATAACTGCAGCAGTCGAGTGCAGTCGAATAACTGACTGCAGTACACAACAGTCGAGTGAATGCTGCTGCCAGGTGCACGACTTCCAGTTCTACCGTCGGCAAGAATTTGGTCGCTAAGCGCGTATGCCAAATAATTTTAGTTAACAACTCCATTAGAAGTTAACTTGTCATTTCATCACAAATAAAGTATACTACGAATCTTAAAAGCTTCTGTTCTACAACATGGGACTTTATTTTACTAAATATTGGGAAATAATTTTACGCTACTGATGCAAATATCAAAGGATGTCATAAACAGTTGCTCCACGTAATTATACTTCAAGCCTTAATATTTTTGTGCATTTTTTACCGATAGAAGTTATGAAAGTATGCACACGTTTGCCAGGCATTACTGATGGTACAAGAATTATGTCAAATAGCCTAAAGAAAGTATGAAAATGTAATGAGAGAACATATAAAAATGCTTCTGCGGCACCGTGCCGGCATAATTGTGGGACCGAAACCTGCCTAAGGGGCCAGTGTTCAGTCAGTGTATGGTGAGGTCTATGGTAAGAATAAATTTAAAATTTCATGGTCTCCATGAAGTTTCAATACGCGGCTCGCTCGGATTATTTCGGCGTTGATGATGGGTTGTCCGGCTTTAATTGACGGCGCTCCCAACAACTAGAGGCGCCGAAAGTAGGATTTGCGATCCGTGAAGTATTACATCTACCGCAAGATCCCACCAGTCAGCTAACTTATCACGAAGAACAGCACCAACACCCAAATGGAACCACCGCCGTAATGTGCGACTATATTATTTTGTCAGAATGGTATGAACTTCAAAGCAGCATGTATATTGGGCCTGGCAGGACGACCAAACTTTTTGTTCTGTCGACTTGCAAAGCACATGACCAAACTAGCGTCGAAGTCTCACATCACGCAGCAGCATACCACGGCACTGGTAAGAGCAATGCTAAATTTTTTTTCCGACTTACTTCACTTTAATTTCGATTTTCATCGCCTACAATTTTGAAAACCGAACAAACTTCCAGTAATAAGCAAGTAGCCAAGTACTCGAAGCAACCCAGGCGACGCAACTGCACGCAGACCTTGAAATCTAATAATGTAGCCCTGCGACTGAATGAGCTGCAGCGAAGCCGTCAATGAGCTTTTTGCTGCGATGACGATGGGATGCGTAAACAGTCACTTGGAAAAGCAACTATCCAAATGCAATCAATCCACAACCACTCTCAATTGCGCCCAACATCTGCACCTCGGAACATGTCTGTCCCTCAACCGTCCGCCACCCTGCCGGAGGTTAACACGTAACGGCTAAAATGCGTTCAAACGAAGACCTCGGCTCGCCGTGAGCAGACGAGTGATATCTACGCTAATTTCGACCAGACAAAATTGTCGGATCGTCAAGTTTGGCACGATATTTCAGTGCACAAGTAGCGAGGGAAACGTTTTGGCAGCTGCAATGTTATAGGGTAAAGTTTTTAGAAGTGGCATGGAGAAGAAATTGTAAACATTAATTTATTAATTTTTATTGCTTGTTTACACACCGGTTTTTAGTCAACGTGTATAGTACTCAGCAACTAATATTTTGTGCTATCTTGTAGATTGTTAACAAAATTTAAAAATGTACGTTTCCTGCGACTATCATCGTTGTGCATGGAGCCAAATGAATTTTATACTTTTGACATTGCAGTTACAATCGCCACGGTTTAACGTAAAGTTTAAAAAAACAGAGGTGTTACATACCATAGTAGTCAACAGATAATAGGGAAAACTGGACAGTTAGTTGCTTTGAATTGTTCCAAAGCTACGAAAAAGATTGGCCTAGACGCATCCTGCTAAACTCACTCTTCAGGCAACTTCTTCGCAGAGTCTGGTGGAGCATTTGTGAGCGAAATGCCACTCTCGACAATTTTTGCTTCTCGTCTGCATTGGGTTTTAACCACGGTCAACTCCTTCACCACACAGAACCAATGACAGTTTTAATAATTTGATGTATGGAGAATTGCAATATATATACTTTGACAAAGAAATACGGCGTAATTCTTAAATGAAGTTGCATAAAAGAAGGGCGGTGCGTAAACTACACTATATGTAGCTATATACCATAAATTTTATATGCACGCATCCGCTGCTCGCAGTCTCTGACATTCATGAGATATATATTTTTTCAAAAGTCACGATGCCATTCTATAAAGGGTTAATTGACTCAATTAATATTAATAAACGGTACACATTAGCTTTGACTGGCGAAACGCTCATTTTTAATAGGAATGATGATCAGTCTTTGGGTATAATTTTCGCTTCGTTTGAATACCTCCCCTACCAAGTGGAACTGCACGGTTTTACTTTGGTTATTTTTATATCACAAAGACTTTAATAATTGGTCAACACTATAGAATTTAAAACGCAAGCATTGTCCGACTTTTCGATACATTATGACTCTTGGGATCCAATGCATATGAGAAATCTACAGAATGTTGGAGCATGATAGAACACTTCAACAGAATATTTTTAGCACCAAGTGTCAAACTGGATGTATGTCTGCGATTTGCTCCCATAAATATATATGTCCGGTAGCAATGCACATAAAAACAAAAAATAAAAAGATTGCAGTCTCCGCTACCAAAAATACGATAACACGATTGACACACCCGGAAGAAAGTTTAAAATTGAAAGAAAATTCATCACGAGGTGTCTCTAACAGAACATTAACTCTGTCAATAGAGAAGCATTTGCTCTACACAGCAGGAGTATATATACAGTATATGTAACTATGTTCTCTTAAGGAGTACGGCATTTCTTATTAGCCACAGCAACTCCTCTATACTTTTTACCTTCAAACATTCGACAAAAACGGGCAATTTTTGGAGTTGCGGCCTCAATTTTAGGATGCAACTTGTGCATTTACGAGCGACGTTCATTAAAGATTTCCCCTGGCCCACATAGGATTATTATATAGACCTGACAAAATGAATCTGTATACTGCTGCATTAGTGTATAGGTCACATGATAATGTGTAGCACTGAACTCACATTACTTCCTTTTTTATAGGTGTTAGATTGAAGTATGGTGTCACTGTGCAGGGCAATGCTTCAGCTCACAACTCGGGTATCGTCTAGATGGAAGCGCATTCCTGTGCCTATGAAACTCTTCCGCATCCCCCTTATTCGCCTGATCTAGCACCATCTGACTTTCCTCTGTTTCCAACCATGAAGTCATTTTTAAAAGAAACACAATTTACAGATCATGAGACACTGATTTCCAAGAAGGAGTCATGGTTTGAGGCTCACCCCACCGACTTTTGCAAACAAGGTCTCCCAAATTGCATAAACCGATAGAAAAAGTGTGTAACACTGGGTGGAGCCTTTGTCGAGAAAGACCAACTGTTCAAAGTTTGGTCTGAGTCTGTTGGAAGTGAGATAGGGGCAATTTTTAATGAATGGCCATCGTATTTTGCAGTGCTTGGCAGGTCAACAAAACCTAACGAGCATCTGTATAACTAAAAGAAAGATCCGCTATCAGACGTACGGCATCACCAGACATGACGTGGGAAAGCAAAATACGCACTGATAAACAACGAATTTGGTCATTAGATGGCTCAGTTTAGCTCGTTAGCAATTTAATGCTAGTCTACACATGTGTGGACGTTACAAGTAATCCAATTCTTATAAAAAGTGATTTTAAATTCATGCAGTTGAAGGTTAATTGACTGAGGACAGGATCTGCAATCTTGGCTTTATTCCCTTGGCTGAGCAGCGCGTGTCCGTCCGTACACTTCTGCTGTTCAACTCAAACCGTAACAAAATCGAGCCGCGCGTGTCCACATGCAGGGCATTTCTGCTGTCCAAATCAAAAGGCAAGTAAAGCCAATTTGTCTAGGCTGCTACTGCATCACGGGACGCGGGACTGAAGCCCAGACTCAAAGTGACGGGAGCGGCTCCTCGACGTGCCCGCCCGCAATTGCTGTCAGCGCAAAAATGCCGTAAATGAGCCCACGCCCACCCTCCGTCCGGTCAACTTTTACGTGAATCATGCTTGGAATTTTGAGATAAATTGTTAAAAGAATTTATTCTGACGCATAGTTTTCACTTGAAATATTTTCAGCCAACACAGAATGTAATTTTTGTTTAATATTAAGGTTTTGTTGCTCATTTCCTGGGTCTTAATTTCACTCGCGTCCGAAAGTTTTTATTACCAAGGAAGACTGACGTTTTTCTGTCTGGTTAGATGCCACTGGTGTATATATTTTTGTCGGAGCCGCGGCAACAGTGAAACTGTGTAAGCAGTGCCGGGAAGCTAGAGAGAGAGCAATCCAAGGAATATTAATAAGCTCTGTATACAACACTACCTCAGAACTGTAGGGCTGATTGAACGAACGCAGCAACCCTTACATACGTTACTATGTATATATATATTTTTTTCAGGGAGATATGACAGGGTTAACACACTTAACAAATTAGCCCTACAATTATTATCATAACAACATTAAAAAGGGAGGGCAACTTTGACAAGTGCGATAACTCGCAAATTTCTATGAAAAAATTATTGCAGGAATTATGAATATTACCGCACTGCTACAAAAAATCATTCAATTAGAATATCCCAACTCAGTGGAGATCCTAATGATACCGAATCATTGACTCGAAATTTCTTAACACTTAACAGAATATATTTTTGTATCTTCGGAGTCGAACTGGACTATTTTCCACGAAAATTGTAAAAAAATATTTAGCCACACATACAAGCCATAGTAAAAATGGCAGTGAGCCGCAATAGCAGCCGTACGATAACACGATTTGCCAGTGAGAATCATCGTGCACAAAGGAACAATATTTCCGAAAAGGAAAAGAAGAACAAAACAAAAATCGCCAGAAAATGCAGGTAAATTGGAAGAAGGAGCAAAAAAAATTAGTAGAGGGCTTATTGAGCAGCATAGCAGTTCCCATATTCACGAAGCAATGCCGACATCACTACACTTATCACTTATTCACAGATGATCTTGGAATTTAACGAAGCCATCAGGCTGCACCCATTGTGAAAAGCATAAGTCCAAAGTTGATGTAGACAGGGCAGTAAAACGAAAACTATAAAAAATTAACGATATAAAAACAAGACCTGCCGAAACAGCGGCGCGCAGAGCGTTGTTTGAAATTCGACTTTATTCTAGCCACTCGACCCAGCTGCTCGTACGAACCTCGGGCTGAGTACATGTACTGAACCAACTTGTTCAACAAAACTTTCCAAAGATTTGCCATATGTTGCAATTTTATCATGTACTTCGCGACTTTTTAGTATTTAGGGCATCACGAGGAATTGAGCCTCGCCGAGTTTTGTGCTGTGCGGCCGTAAAGTGTAAAATCCCACGGCTGTAAAGCCGAGCGCCACTGGAAAGGTGCCTCGCATCACCGACCATTTTGAATTTTTTCTTCCATTCAATTAAACTTCGAGCGTTGTAAGAGAGCTCCTCTAGTAAACGTCATTGGGGAGGGAAAACGCACAGTTATTGTTTGGCGATATACCTATATGGGTGCTTGCAAAACTTCTATTATGGGTAATTATCGGCCTACTTTACGGAAATCTATTACCGTAAGTTATCAATAAATAGACATAAAACATAGCCCTAGAAAATTTACAGAATTGTACAGGCAATAGTATTCTTTACAGCTACATGAGAGGTAGTCAGTGAAAGAAGGATAAATAGGTGTGTTCAATTGGGTGCCGAAATGAAGCCTTCGAGGCCTGACTTGTCGAAGACTTTAGGAGCTCTGGCTTCGACCCGTAGCATTGACATTCAGGCGTTAACCCTTCATCACTTAATCTCGAGACTCTAAGAAACTTAGCTTAGCTCAGCTCAGTAAAAGGGAATTTTTAGTCAGCTTAACCTAATAGGGCTGTTTCTAGCTCTTGCAATACGATTCGAAACGACAGAGTCAATTTAATGCTTCTGTTTGCAGTTTTGGACAAGTTAAACCTCGAAGGCTTAGGAGCTGTTCGATTGGGCGCGAAAATTAAGCCTTAGAAGCTGGGCTGGCTTCGACCCGCTGCCTTGAATTTTAAGGCGTTGGCCCCCAATCGGTCACCCTTGAGATTTCCAGAACCTCAATCTTACCCCATAACAAGGAGACTTTAGCAGGCTCAAGGAAATCGTGTTGCTTCTAACACTTGGAAGACGATTCAATGTGACGAAGCCAACGCTTCTGTCTGACGTTTCGAACAAGTCAAGTCTCGAAGGCCCAATCGAACATGCCCTTCATTTCGGGGCCCAATTGAACACATCCATGTAATACCTATCACTACGGTAAACGCATAAATGCCCTAAAATATACAGTAAATGAGTTTAGCAGTTTGCGAAAGCATGCATGTACTTGGCTTTTTTTTTTAACTTTTAATGCCATCCTCAGTAGCCAGTCCACAATTTTGGATATTTTTGTTCAACTTTTGCAGTGAATGCACAGGAAACATAGGGGCGCCATTATGATTAGCAGCAACGATTAAGCATTTTCAGGAAGAATAACAAACGAAATTCTGGCATGAGCAGAGTTTCAAGTATGAAAGTATTAGATACGTGCATCAGAACACAAGAAACTTACGATCGAAAAAGTTTTTTGAGAGCAGCTACAGCATTTTCGTAATTTACTGCAAGTGCATAACACATCAAAGGAGCCATCGGCAAGCTAGTCGAAGCCCCCAATTCTCCAAATCCACAGATTCCACACACATAACGCGGCTGGTCCGCACTGCTGAAAGAGGAACAAGGCCGGGCTGCGTCACTATATGAATCGTGTAGCAGGCGTTGAAAGCGACAGTTAGCGATCAAATTATTCGTACACCCTCTTCTCTTTAATAAATTCTTCAAAAACTTAAATACTATTGTTTGTACAGGCCTAAGTGTTTTACTCGTTAAAAACTATGCAACAGGGAATGTGAAACTCGATTTTCAGAGCCATTGCGCATGTCATAATACCTTCCATTTGGCATGTCATAAAACTTTTTGTAAGTTGCTCGAAACTCAGGTATATATATGTTCAAAAGTTTCTCATACAGTTGGGAAAATTGCATTAACTTGAGAGGAATGAACCACAATACTTGTTTTATTTATTGTAGTACGTGAATCAAGCGTTCCAGAATAATCCAGACGTAACACCATTCTAGGAGCTTTTACTACGGCGAACGTGGTGCAGAAGAGTCGCCAGTCGTACCTTGTCATACACACGCTAGCGCTTAACACGAGGGCATATAGGATGGGTCATAGGCAGAGATGGGCGTAGCGGCGCTACAAATTTTGTAGCGGTAGCGCCGCTACATATTTGCTGTAGCGCTGTTAAATGTAGCGCTGCTACTTTTTAGCGTAACTTTGCTACTGTTATTTTACTTATATAGTAACAAAATTAGAATAATGCTAAAATATCACCCAAAACCACGGTCCTCGTGGTTTTGGGTCTCTCTCCTGCCGGATCTTGTGCACTAATGTTCGGGGTTTATATGGTAATTTGGCTGAACTAGCTGTAGCCTCTTCCAGTTATGACCTTGTGCTATGTTCGGAGACGCTCGTCTCAAGCCATTGCCATGTTTCTGAGCTGATGATCCAGACCTTTGAAAAGCCAGTGCTGCGCTTGCGAGATTCTTGCCCTGGATTTATGGGTTTGGCTGCTTACATTCGAAAGGGTGTTGTTGTGTCCAGGCAGAGTGAATATGAGTATCCATGTTGCGAGATGATAGTGCTGCGAGTCTGTGGCTCATTCAGGAACTTTTATTTGTTCTCGGTATATCGCAGCCCTTCTGCTGATGATAGGGTCTTTGATTGTCTCCTGGATGCAATGGCTAGAATTCAGTCCTCGGATAGGCGTTCTGCCTTTGCCTTTATGGGTGACTTTAATTGTCACCATGTGGAATGGTTAGGCTCTGGGAGGACTGATTGCCATGGACAGCCCATGGTGATGCCGCCTTCGACTTCGAGAGTGCCTCTGGTTGTGAGCAATTGGTTGAAGGTCCTACCCATTTAATGGGAGGTGTTCTTGACCTACTGATGACTGATGTTTCTGATGTGGTTGGAGTCTCAGTGGTGTCTCCCATTGGTTCCTCGGACCATGGTGCCCTATCTGCAACGCTGCAGGTTCGTCAGCGGGCCCCCAGAGTCACTGTAAGGCGTGAAATATTTTTTGAAGCCCAGAGTGTCCAAGTGTCTGCTACCCACAACAGTCCAAGATGAAGTGTCCCTTGCCCCAGAGAGTGTGCTCAAGATGATACGTTGCTCCTGCCATAGTGAGAAGCTTTGCAATAGAGCAGATTGTGGCTGTACAAGTAAAAGGCTTCCATGAATTAAATTCTGTGCATGTTAAGCAACAGACTGCCACCATGAACTGTCAGAACATGATGTGCATAATGACAATGCAGATGATGAGGCACAACACTTGAATTAATGTGACATTCTCTAATGCAATTTGAAACGGTTCATCATATTTACATATCTGATTTGTTTATTATTGCGCTCTGCAGATGATCTTAAGATACATTCGAAGGGCTTTGAATTTGAATATCAGCTGGTTTATTTTATGTACTCTGTAATACTCTATAAAAACTTGGATAAAGATTATGCTGTAGTTTGTGATGTGAATAGTTAATAAAACTTGCAAAGACTGCATCTTCAAGCTAATGTATCATAAAGGGTTTACCTATTGAATATCAGTGAGTTTATTGTACATGTATGCTACTGATAACATAATTCATATAAGCTTGCACAAAGATATTATGCTGCAGTTTCTGAAGTGTTAGTTAATAAAATTTGCCTTTAGAACATATTTGCTCTTTTCCGTTATTTTGCAGTGTTATTATTTTCACGTACGAAAACTCACACACTATGATATTGTGGTATTTTGAAATTGTGCAAATGAGGCTATGTCCTCATGTTCTGGAAGTAGCTTAAATGGATTCCTTGAGTTACAAAATTTTAATTTAGAAGTTTCCAATACTCCTTTATCACTTCCAGAAGAAGCGATACGGTATTTTATATCAAAATGGTGGCCATATTGAATTGATGCATATGAGGATTTGCCGTACTGTACTGGAAGTAGTTGCAGTGGATTCCTTGAGTAGAAAAACCCCAATTTGGAATATTACAGCACTCACTTATCACTTCTAGAAAGAGAGATATGGCTTCTTATTCAATATCGGCTGCCATTTTGGATCAATGTCAATATATCAAAATGCCCAAAGGTGCCAAGTCGGCCTCACTCGAATTCTTCAAATATAGGGTCTGAACGTCAAGAATCCATAAAAAAACATCGTACGAACAAAAAATCCAGGTTCATCCAAAAAACCCTTTTGGCTGCCGGACTAATGAGTAACCTAACTAACCTAACCGTATGGCCTATGGCCCATCCTATACCTCATGGGGGGCTATTTATGATTAATATTGTAATTATGTTATCGTTTTTCAACTCTAAAAACAATTTTGTGTGAACATCTTTTGCAAGTTTCGTTTTTTAGGATTTTTGAAAATAATTTTTTGTTCTTCAGGACGATGCGTTATACTTCCACTATGACACGCTTTTTACCCTGTGAAAACCTTAGGCCTTTAGAAACAATAGTTTTTGAGTTATTGAAAAAATATTGAAAAGGAGGGTGTACGAATAATTTTGCCGCGAACTGTAGTCGATTACGTTTGAAACAATTGAAAGCTCCATGTTACGGACCAGGAAAGTTTTTTGCGAGTAACGAGGGTAATGGGCTAGGAATGGTTTAACACTTGGAAATTTATCAACAGATCGAAGGCAGCACACCTGTCTGTAGTTCGACGCCAGTCAAACCTTGTGGGCTCAAGACATTTGGACGCTGCTGTTTTGGAGCGGCCGCTCGGGTGTGGCCATGATTATGCTTAGGGACAAACAAATTGGTAAACCAGTCAGCATCGTTTAAAGCACGTTACGCAAAAACAAGGCGCAAACCACAAAATGAAGGAAACAAATATGAAAAAAAGTAGAGAAAATCACCATGCACAGCACCGGCTACAGGTTAATTAGTTTACAGTAGCTAAGCCAGGTCAGGTTAAGATGGGTTTGCTAACCCATTTAACAAAAACAGGGAAGAGCATGTCCTCGATATAGGTCATAGTCGTTTTGGTAAAGTTTTAGTTGATGGTTTAAAATGTTACTACCAGATTTCCGCCATATATATTCTCAAGTCACGAGTCAACATATGGAACACCTGGGAACCACAAAGTTGAACTTAAAAAAAACTGCAACAACCTGCAACGAGGACAATCTGTGTACAGGAAGCATAAAAAAGTACGAAACAGACAGCCGCCGCCGCCAAAACGTATCGCATCTCCCCATCTATGTAATAACTGCTGATATGCGGTCATTACCTGTACTATGGAAGCCATGGATGCATGGTCTTCGATGTCTAAACCCATTTAGGATCAAAATTTACATCCCTTCAACCCTTTCAACAGATGATCTAACAGCGACAGCAGGATATAAATCTAAAAAAAAAACATACTTACTTTTATGTGCATCAAAAAGCCCTAGGAGGATCAAAATTTTCGCCCTATGTTCGGGAATATAAATTACATTGAGTAGTTTAAAGGCGGGCGTGAAATTCCAGAAAACTTGCATTGTCAGCCAATTCTGTATCTGATTGCGTTGCAGCGCATAAGGCTTCGGCTTGGACATTGCTATGCCACTAAAACGAATATCAGATGGTATGAGTCGTTTCCTGCAGTTTGTACGTTATAACAAGCGACAATGGTCGAGCTTTGACATCCTTCTTCTGAGTTAGTTTAAAGTTACAATGACGCATAGTTTTAGCCTGACATTCAAGCGTCATAAGTAGTAGTCACGGCAACGTGACGGCCGAAGTGAAAAGTTGAGCGACGGAGAAATTTTTGCGACAGTGTGCACTGTTTAACGTAGTTCAGCCATAGCCCACGCTATTCGACTGCGTTTCCACAACAAGGCGATCTCATTGAGGAAGATCGAAAGACGGGCAAACAGTATAAAATGGTGGCAATAATGATAGCACATTTTGAAGTTTTGTAATAAGTTTAAAAATACTGCATCAATATAGTTGAAATTTTAACTGAATAATGTTACTTTAACGAGTTACCGATTCCTTATAATCATTATTGTATTCGTTGTCTTTTCAAAATTTTATCACGAAAATAATAGTTTGTGGGTGGAAATCGGGTGGAAATAAAGATAGTACATATGGAAAAAAATGTATTTTAGAAAACAATGAAAGCAAGAAAACTTAATTCTTAATATTTACAAACGTTGCTTTTTCATTGCAACACCTGTAGACATCGGTTATTCATAGAATTAATTAAATTAGCGAGCATTTCTTCAGGGATAGCCTCCCAGCATTCATTTATGGTCTGCCACAAGCTTTATTTATCCTGAAATTGTCTCCAATTGGCGTAAACATGCCGTGAGAGTATCCCCCAAAGATTCTCAATTGGGTTTAGATCGGGTGATTTAGCAGGCCAAGCTAAAGTGGCGATTTTATGGGCATTAAGCCAATTTGTGGTCAACATCGCTGTGTGAATGGCGGCATTATTTTGCTGGAACACCGCTTCTTGCTGATGTTTATCAGTTTGAAATGGGAGAAGACTAGTTTCTAAGACCTCTGTGTACTTTTGAGCATTCTGTCTACCTTCCATCATCACCAAATTCGCCT
>LQNS02278143.1:4723857-4735874 GCA_001587735.2 Parhyale hawaiensis | reverse complement strand
GAACGTATTTCTCGGCCTCTGAAGAGAGCTGCAGCGAACTGCCACAGCGCGCTAAAAAACTGCTTTCGCTGCAAAGAACTGCTTAAAATCACGCGTGATACTGCAGTAATTTTCAATAGGGATATGGCGTAGTATTTTTTAAGTTATCGAAAAATTCTGAATGGTGCTATCATTATTGCCACCACTTTATTGACAGAAACGTAGAAACGTGGAACCTATGAATGAGGGTATTTTCACCCAGGATCAACATGCATGGTAACAGCAAATTGAGAAAGAAGAGGTTCAATGGAGGCAAGTAACATCGGAAGTAAAAAAAAAATGAAAGCGGGAAGAAACAAAGTGGGCTCGAAGGAAATATATCCCGAAGGCCTAGCTAAAAAGCTAAGGTAGCCGTCAGGGTTTGCCTGGGCATGCTGTACAAAGTAAAGCTAGCTAACCTAACCCTGTAGCCTAACCTCTGCCCCCTGAGGGGATGTTTGAGAACAAAATTTGGAAATCGTACTGCGATGTAAATCGGAAAACAATACTGGAATACACGAATCTTGATACGATACTAAGATCAAAATCTAAATGCCATATTGGGTTCTAAGTCCGAAAACTATTTTTATACTAAAGTTGAAAACCAAATTTGGCTCTAATTTAGGCACGTTAGATTGGGCGCGGAAATGAAGCATTGGAGGCTTGACTTGTCCGAAACTTCACACATTAACTTTAGCTTTGTCGGTCTGAATCGTGTGGCAAGTGCTAGAAGCAACGCGACTATGCTAAACCGGATTAAAACTCATTTTTTTGCAGCAAGATTGACTTTCTGGAAGTCTCAAGGGTAACCTCGCGAGAATCAATGCATGAAATTCAGTTCAGCGGGTTGAAGCCAGCGAACTTGCGCGAAGTTTCGAAGAAATTTAGCCTCAAAGGCTTAATTTTGACGCCCAATCAAACATGCCATAAGTCTGAAAAACGCACTGGATTCTAAACCTGAAGCTCTCACCGGGATCAACATATGACCCCGCCCACATTGGGCCTCTGAAAAGTATATTTGGATCAAATTTGAAAACCACACTGGAATCGAAATTTGCGAAATATATTGAGCTTTAAATCTAGAATCATATTGGAATTTAAATTTCAAAACCATGTTGGGACTGAAATCTGAACATTATACTAGGATCAAATCTGATAATCATATTTGGTTCTGCAGGTAAAAACCATATTTGTTCTAAATCTGAAAATCATATCGGCTCAAGATCATAGAAATACACTGCGAAAAGCTGAAACCCATATTGGAAATAAAATCGCAAAACTGTTTTGGGATCTAACTCCGCCGCAAAGCATATTGGGACCCACGGTGAAACTTTATTGGGATAAGTCATACGGCATCCACAGAGTTATTAAAATTGAAAAACATTGTTGGATCGAAATTTGGATCTCGTATATGGATATCAACCATTAGAAGATCAAACATGATGGAATCGATAATTGGATCAAAATTTAAAACCATATTGAGGTTTACGAAATTGGGATGAAAATATGAACACCATGCATTGATGCTTGTCGGACTCAACCATGTTGGAATCTGTATTGAGATCAACCATCTTGGGTTCTATATAGGGTTCATCCACGATTGAACTACAGTTACACCCGAAATTATGCCTACCTCTATATTGCTTGTTAATATTCTAATCCAATAAAATTTATTTCCATATTTCGGGTCCGCTTCTTGAGGCAATTTCAGCTTTTCAATCAAGCAGACAGTTGAGCTTGAAATGCAGTATCATGGCTACGATTCACTCAAATTACATATACTACCGGCGACACACTAGACATTTCTACGCCCAACTCGTTGCTAGGATAAGCAGCTCGCGGGCCGTTTCGGCATGCATTTAAATCGGTATGTAGTATAGATTCCGTGGCATATATGTCGTCCGCGTCTCGCATCTTTGCATCAAGTTTTCTGTATAAATGCCTAGGGTCCCCAGCATTAGCTGACTGGATTGCATTCAAGTGTATTGCAGTGTGTTACTCAAGATTTTACTTCTGTTCCATAATGTTAAAGTTACTGGGAAGAATTAAGTTTCCTTGTCATATTCATTTCCTAAAATGTGTCTTTACGATTAACAGTAGATTCCTGGTTTTACCATCGCACCCACGCCATGCGACCCTATCGAAGCAGTGAGACTCAGTTTATTACGTCGCATCAGTATATGGACGTTTTAGCTATCTTGGCACTCCTGCCGGAAAGTCATAGTCGGCCGGGTGCGCTGCTACTAGCGGGAAAAAGGCGCACGGCATCTCTAAGAGTTCAAACAACCGAAAAGACAGAGGAAAGAAACACCCGTGCGGAGTGTTCCATCATGCATGGCCCCCACACGGGGGCAGGTAAGAGCTTACAACCATTCTGCGGCTCACTTCACGGAGCAGGTGAGAAAATATAATGAACCTACCGAACCTTACAAATTAACCTTCTCCGCAGGAGCTGAGGCCAGCTGTAACATCCTCCGCGGAGAAGACACTCGGGCAGCTACTTGGTGAGTGATGAGTCAAAATGTACCAATTTGTATGCATGCTGTCTTAACATATAATACAGCAGCGAAAAACACAATACAGTAATTTGGCACACAGAGACGATCAAAAAGCGGTTAATAAGAAGCATAGTAATCAATAAGCACATTTCTGTACACTAGTTGAAGATATTATCCCCAATTAACGTAAAATTAGAATAAAAAATTTTGAAAGATAACACTCGGCACGGCGGAAGAGCCGCGTAAAGATACAATATGACCTATATTTCTGCACAGCGTCCCAATTCACAAAACTCTTCCGTTGAAATATCGAAAACAGTTGATACAAACGCAGCACCTAATGGGTTAAAACCCTCACCGCCTTCTCCTTTGCTCCCGAGAGTCGGCAGCTTAGCAACTGGCAGTTGCAGCCTCATAGTTTCATATCTTACAGCCGCTGTTGTTCTAAAGGCTCCGCAAGCTACTTGCGGCAGGGCGCTGTTGACTTTGTTGATGAAAGCCGAGCGATAGGATCTCCTTAATTGCAATCCAATAGACCTCTATGGTCCTTACAGCGCTGCTAACTTCAATGTATCACAATAAATTGCTTCAGGTCTAAGATCCCGCATCGGTTCGCAACATTTGCGACGAGAGGCAGATGTTAAGAGATGGACGGTAAATTGCAGCACAGTTCTTAAAAATCCCTTTAATTTCTAAGGGGAAAGGTACAGAGCTACGGTACTTATCAATTGATTATTCACGTAGTCAATACCGCATGAGCCTGAAAATCTTTCTTTATGACATCGTAGATCAAAGTTGAGCCTTGGAAAAACTGAAGCGCATCACGCTGTACGTGCCATCACCGACAAAAACACATGCAGAATAATGAGAACGCTCCAGTTACCAGCTGCCTAAATAAGTGATAAAAACCTTTTATTATCTCCCAATCACCCCTAAAACTAAAGCTAGTATGCCGGTAGTGGTGTACAGGAGCATTTAAATGTTGTGTATTGGAAAAGTAAGATAATACGATGACACCTAGAAAGCAGAAAAAAATACTACCTAAAAAATCAAGTCTATCTACAATGTAAAAATAGACTTATTGATTATTAGGAAGTTGAACAATAGCATCATAAAAACAATGTAATAAACACCGTCGTGTGTTTATAGGTGTGTATACTTATATAGCTCTATCCTAGACTATCCACGATATATTAGAACGCAGTTGGTGGGTTAGCTGGTTGGTTAGGCCTTCACTCCTTCACGTGTAAAGGATTTAGATGAGAATATTGATTTACTAAATAACGAGATACGATGGCAGGAAATTCGATTCCAAAGTTACTGCTAGTCCAGGCTCTAGGGGGGTGTCTGTGTACATTTCTCTTTCACGGCTCTACCATGCATCTTATTATTCCATATGATGAGGACATTAAAAAAATGGGTAGAACGTTCGCAACTGGTACATTTTCGTGGGGGGGGGAGGAAGGGCCCAAATTGATCAAATGTAGACTGATTGTTCTGAAACTTGCTCAAAATATGTATTTTTGAAAAGGAAACCTAGTTTATTCTTATAACGTTTTTTCTATTTAGGCCTTAGTTTTTGAGATAATGGGGTTTATATTGAAATGTATAATGAATATTTTGGACATTTCAACTAATAGAACTCAATGATTTTTGATGCTAGAATAAAAACGATGACAGCTTTGGAATCCTTGGCACATTCCTAACGAAACTATGGAGCTGGATTATCCATTTTTGTCCTGATAATATTTTTTCTATTACAGCCTGATTCTTTATTTTCTATTTCGTAGCGACCGCTAATGAAAATATAAGAAAGAAACAATTAAGGGATTCGGTTTTGAGCTGCGATAAAAAAAATATTATGAGGGAGAAATTGGAAAATCCAGCCATATAGCTTTGTTCCGAATGTTTCAAGGATTCCAAAACTGTCATTGTTTTTATTCTAGCATTAAAACTCATTGAGTTCTATTCGTTTGAAACTTCCAATATATACATATATATTTATTTCATTAAAAAGATGACAGTATTTTCTATTATTATTTAAAAGTCAATCAGTTCTTGCTAGTTTTCTAAAATACTCTTTATTTAGTTAATCTAAGAAATTTAATAAGTGACCTACGTTAAGATTAACCTAGATTATGGTATAAAAGGAAATTGGAAGCTAAGCTTCATATCCATCGGATGACTACTAAAATCCTGCTGAAGTGTTGCTTGGTGGGGCAGCTCTATTTAAACCTGCCGGTACAGTCACGTTGCTGGTTAAAACGAGGCAGGCACAGTCGGAGCCAAAATGACGGCCGGCCCCGCCGTCCCTGCGGACCTATGGTCCGTCCGCTGGCCTCGCTAAAAAGTTTTAAAACCTTAGCGTTACCCGTGGCTGGGTTGCTCAAATTTGGTTTATGTTTCTGTATTAGGAGTGATTCGGCGATTTGTAACCTATCGATATCTCGCTCTCTGTGTAATATTCTGGCGTTGTTTACTAGAAGTTCTCTTGTAAGGGCGGTATTATGATTATTCCTGGTATGAGACTTCGGTGAACCGCTAGCCAGGTGCATAGTTAGGCGGCGAGATAGTGTTGTGGTGAGGCCAATATACGATCGTACGGTCAAAACCCATAAGCCAGGTAACCCTTTGTGTCCCATAATCTCACAGGTCACAACACCAACTTATCAAATTGCATAACAGTTAAATAGCCTAATTACACGGCATCTACCAGCAAAATTTCAAATAAAATCGACTCATGAATTCTTCCACATAATTAGAGCCACAACCCCACAAAGCGTCTTAGCTTCACTGGACGTCGAGTCATTGTTCACTAACGTTCCGGTCCTTGAAACAACCAAAATAATTTGCAATAACGTCTGCAATCATCCTACTATACCCCGCCACCATTGCAGCGCAACCTATTAGAGAAATTGCTTCTGGTCTTCACCACGAAAAACCCGTTTACCCATATAGATGGCCAATTATACCTTCAAACTGATGGCGTTAGTATGGGCTCCCCATTGGGCGTGACCTACGCTAACTTTTACATGGCCAATTTGGAAAACTCTGTAATGGACAATTGTCCCAACCTTAAACCCACAGTCTATTGTCGGTATGTTGACGATTGTTTCTCGGTCGTAGACTCAATGGAGAACACAACTAAGCCACAACACGCATTGCAAAGCAACTCCGTCCTCAAATTTACTTATGAAGTAGGTAGGCTGAACAAAATAAATTTCCTGGATATGCACATCAGCAAAGATGATTACTACACCACTTCAGTGTACAAGAAACCGACGGACGCGGGCATTTATCTAAATTACAACAGCGAATGTCCACAAACCTAAAAGATTGGCACCATTAAAGCATTAATTCACCGCGCGTATAAAACCTCATCTAAGTGGCATATCTTTCACCAGGCTATACAGTGCCTGAAGCAGACTCTCATCAACAACGGCTACCCAAGCAAATTATTTGACTTTATCCTGCAAAAGTACCTAAACCAGATGCACCAACGAGCAAATTAACTCGAGAACAAACAAAACACACAGTCTTCTACAAAAACCAGTATTCTTCTAATTACAAAACCGACGAACGTATGCTCAAAACCATAGTTAGAAAAAATGCTCAATGTACTGATAGAAATGACTTATTACAGCTAATTGTTTACTACAATAATAGTACAGTCAGCAGCTTAGTTTAACGTAACAACAATTCTCCTGTAATAGCCTCACTGAACTGAAACAGACTGGCGTAATATACGAGTACCGGTGCCCTATTGGAGACTGTGAGCTCCAACAACAGTGCATTCAAACAGTTCCAGCGCTGCCATATTTCACTAAGCAGACATCGCTCGTGTGTCGAAACAAACTCGATGCAATATCTTGAATGAATTAGCGAGAAAAGTTAAGCCTGTCGCCAAGCCTCCGTTGAACAAAACCCACAAGGAAAAACGCATTGCATGGGCATGAAAACACACAACAAATTTCCAAAATGCCCTTTTCACGGATGACACTCGAGTTACCCTTGATGGCCCGGATGGACGGCAAAAAGTGTTGGTCCTCGTGGAAACCGTATTCCGCATCGATTTCGACGTCAACAAGGAGGTGGAGGTTTTATGTTTTGAAACGGTATCGTACCGTATCTGTAACGAAAGTATGATCAATGAAGGGTCATCACAAGTTCCTCGCCGAGCACTCTAGTGAAATGAAGCTCGTCAAAATGCTTTGGCCTGTTCCAAGAAAAGTCTTGCCATAACACCAGCACACATTCTTGTACCGCAATTACGTACCTGCCCTGGCGTGTCCGTGCAGCACGAAAATTGCAGTTTCGTGGTGCACGGGCACGCCAAGGTAGGTATTTCCCGATGGTATACGTGAATACGTGCTGGACATGGGCAACATTCTTCTCAGTGAAATTTGCTGCTGTGTTTGTTTCCTTTTTTCATTTAAGTACAATATTATAATGCCTTTTAAGTACTCCAAAAGTGCAACTCAGAATGATGGCCACAACCAGTGTTGAAAACAATAAACGTGCGCTGCACTAGTGAGTAAATATCGATATTACTATCGCCATGCTATTTTCATGTAGTGCAAATAGTCTTGAGCGAAATTGCAGGATAAAAAAGTTTGATCTGCAACAGCGTAAAGACTTAGACTTATGTATTGCAATAATGCACGGGAGAGCGGGTATGAAGTCGGTGCCGACTACGTTCTCAGGCCGACTGGACCAGCACCGTCAGCAGCGCCTTAGAGAGATTCCATAACTTCGCACCGCTCCTCCAAGACTCATCAACTCCTAATGCCTAACTTCTTTAAGGACCGCTATGTTTCATCAAAACAATATAATAAACAGCGCCGTGTGTTTAAATGTATCTATATATATTATAGATATCTACATTTGTATCTTTCGTGTAACGCTCTGAGGGCCAGTTCACACGTCCATCATCGTAACGCGTTCACTCACAAAAATGAACATGAGCTGTGAGTCAACTTTTGCTGTCTCTATCCACACGTAGAAATGTCCTTCAGTCAAATGAATGACGCCGCGCGTTCAGTTTTGATATCGTTTCTTTACATTTTCAATTTTATTTCACGTTGGTTTGAAGTCACATTCGTATCCTATTATCTCTTAGCCTAATTTGTATAGGAACAGCCTATTTCTAAAGTATTTATGGCCTGATAAACCGATAAAAGGGAAATCAACCGAGAGCAATCAGCCAGTTTCCAAAACCAAGATGGCGTCTGTATTCTCATAACATTTTCAGGCAGTCTAGTTTTCTTACGTTAAACGGGAGTACAGTGATTTCGATCATTTAAGTGACAATGAAAAAACATTTTTGTCGACTTGTTAATGATCTTAAAACGCTATAGAGGGTAAACTGAATGTTTATATAGTTTGTTGTACTATACTTGAATGATGCGGGTCGTTCAAAAATGAGACGTGTTGCATCTTTCAGTCTCTCGCATTTACTGCAGCTGCTTCCATCAAATGTATGCGCCGCGTCCATCGGGTGACTGAACGCGTTACGTTGAGGGACGTGTGAAAACGGCCTTACACATTTAAATTTTTTATAAGTGTATCCGATTTTTTTGCACTACTACAGGACCCGTGGATATTATTTGACAGCCCATCTTTTTTTCTGCTTCTGTTCCGTTCTGTCCCCCACGTTGTCACATACACAAGCTTGAAGTAATATTGAATAATATACTTAGGCGAATACTACGTGTAAGACGCAACGAAAACAATGTGCCTCTAATGAGATGCAGTGAAATGTACTTGTCTTCACAAAATTTAATGTTGCAATTTCAGGATGTTTACAACTATTCCTTACTAAATTTTTTCGATTTGTGTTCTATAATCATCCTGTAGTATTTCTAAAGTATTTCAGTCCCCTTATTCCACAACAAAATTACGAACTGGGACGTACTGTTCTCAATCTCCCAACTGTGCGTGTTGATGTTGAGAAACGCACTACAGTATTTCAAATTGCAACTCTTCTCAATAAACTTCCTGCGTGTTTATTAGATCCCATTTCTGATAATGTCCTAAAAAAACGTTTTAAAGAATACGTCATGCAACTTTATTAGCTTTTGTTTTCTGTTTTATGTTGCTCAAAAAGTTTGTTAAACTTTCAGTGGCTACACAGATGCATTATTCTATAGTATATTACTACTTTACCAAACACTTGTAATATAAAATGTGTCTGTGTGTAATAAACCTATTAATATGTCATTGTGTTTCCTTAGGCATCGCATTTACAGTAAAGAAACTTTAAACCGAGATTTCCAACACTACCTAATTTGTGGTCCCGTACTGTATCCTAGCTACGCATTTGGCCTTATTAAGAATGTCATGCACCACTAGCAAAGTGAATAAAATTTGGTGAGAAAAAAAAAAGAAATCTGTCGATTAATTAAAAACAATCATGTATTCACTTCGAAACTGACTGAAATATTTTTCAAGAAACGAAGAGATGACAGCTATGGTTGAACTTTTTTCCAGCAAAAATCAGAGCTTCTTGTAAGTTGATTATTTTTTTTTCTATCTAATACTGACAAGCGTAACGTGCAGACAGACGGACAGAGCCTCAAGCAGAATATTATAGACTAGCGGGACCCGTGGAAATTCCATGGTTGATTTTCGTAGTTTTTTTTGTCACTATATAGACCCTGGCTGGGCCAGAGAGTTGCATGGCGACGTTAATCACATGAAATTGAAAGCATTTGCACAGAAACACATCAGTACAGTCTACTTGAAATAGGTACTTACGGATAACCATCAAAAGCTAGCAAAAATGTATTATGATCCTTAGCACGTCGATATACAAAAATTTACAGCATATAAAAATGGAGAAACACGGAAACACAAGCCGACAGAGCTCTCACTTACCTAACGTGAAGAATCTAATGCTCAGGATGAAGTGACCTCCTGCTTATCAATGACACTAACATTTTCATCATTTCCAAAAATTTAGTAATGATTATTGAAAACCGCATCAAAAGTTTCGAAAATTTTCAGTGTAATGAAGAGTTAGCCTATTACTTCAAGCCCCAGAAAATGATGCAAGCATCAAAAGGTGGAAGGCAATGTGCATTATTAGATCGTTGACGGCAAGCCAAGTGGCAAATTATCTTAAGGAAAGCAGGAACACTGCTTCAAGAGTAAAAATCCCACACACGTAATTTCGTCAGACTATATTTGCTTGAGTAACACTAAAAGAAAGCAATCATTTGAATCCCAATACGTAGCGAATAACAGTAACTTCACATGCTAAGCCACTAGCTGCACGATAAACACTCAAGATATTTTTGTCAAAAGTTTGTGAACACCCTTAATACAATGAAAATTAGCTCTAAACGTTCCCAAGGAGTACGGAACGAAAATAAAAAGAGTTCTATCACTGCAAACACTCTGCATATGATGCGCTTACATAGATAGTTCCAGTACTAAACATTTCGTAGAGTTGCCTGAAGAATTGAATGATACCGTTTGGTTTATATAGATACATACAAAAACTAATTCTTCTTGAAGTTATTTGATAATCATTCCACGCTGGCAACCAACATAGTACCTTCGTCATCAAGACGGTAAAATGAATAACAGAGTTCCTTAAATAAAAATCAGAACCCCGGCTTCATGCCATTTAATTTTTCAACAATGAAAGCGTCTAATAATTTAACGAAAACAGCGCTTGAGAGCCGCAGTATTATAGTTCACTTCCTGATCAGCAGAGGCGTAGCTACGGAAGGGTGACCAGCCTTTAAAAAATTGCATGCCTAAAGCTTATAACTTTTCATTTCTACCATTCATGACTTTTGAAGTTGGTCCTGATATGATAGTATCTCTGTAGGGAGCCCACTTGTCAAAAATGACGCTAGTAATTATGTGGTTGAGCTTATTGTTCCAGTTCCTAGTATAGGTTTTCCTGTAAAATAGGTCTCATCCCTGCAGTCCTAATCTTCCATTAATGAAAAGCACGTTGTATAGCCATGAGTTCTGTGAGAGCAAAATACCCCCCCCCCTGCAAGTGAAGGCGCGAATATCAGCTTGGAATTGATCAAATGTTTAGCAGCACCAAGAAAATTTAGTTCAGTCAAAAGAATTCATCGGAAAGGCTTAAACGCAGAAAAGTGTGTTCTTTACGATAAAAAAACACCTGGTTTCGTATCACTAACGACGTAATATTTTAGCTACAAAGCAATAATAATTAATCGTAAAAGACACTGTTGTTCATTACAACGCTCTTGTTCATCTGTTGTTCATCACAAACGACAATGTGCATTGACGCAAATTCCAACGATAAGGTAGTTTACAGTTAACTAATTTTGCTTCATGGCAAACAACCATTTTTCTGTGTGTAGGGCTTCCGTATCCTGGATACCAAGCGATTGTGATATTCAAGCGTCAAAACTTCGCTGTAATGTCAATTGAATATAAAAAGTCATCTGCTCGGCGTAAAGTTACAACTGCTGCGAAAAGATTCAGCTAAAGAAGCATAAGCGAAATGGATTATGCACAAAAAGGAACACAAACTCCAGCTAAGACCCAGCATCTCAATCTGCTAAGAAGAATTTCAATTAAAAATATGCGATATAGGTTATACCAGAGAGGATCAAAAACTCTATCAACGATATTGCCTTTTATCTACCACGCTAAGAAGAAAAATCATCATCGTCATATCGAAAAGTACAGAGCTAGTTTATTCTAAAAATGTGAACCTACTCAGTTCTGCTTACTTGATCAAAGCGCTCCTCTCATGCGAATAGACGGGGCATCTAATGGCTTTCTGCAGATTAGAAACAATAACAATGGAAAATTGTGAATACGATTAATTCAGGAATAGAAATTTATTTCCATGCAAGCAGTACTGAAGTATGAGCTTCAAAAATGAGCACGCGCCCCTTGAGAAAAATTGGCTCGCATTTTAACTACGGAGAAAAGCGACTGAAGTCACAGTTTTTTATTCAATTGCAGCATTTATCCAAGCTAATACTGAAAGCGTAACGTGCAGACACACGGACGAAAGTACAGACGGATGGAGCCTCAAGCAGAATTATCATATAGATACTACCGAGCTCCTTTACAAAGTGAATGGGGCTTAAGAAAATGAAGAATTTCCAACTCCGAGCATAAATTCTAGAAGCTCTATTTGCCATTGTAATTCCAAGGTTGAAATTTCATGGTATCTCCTCTTGTTTTTCAGTACATGAATTTTCTCTGATCTAAATCCTTAAAAGCGTAACAGAAAGAAGGACCAACCCAAAGAGCAAGCAACCAACAACTGTGTATTATTAAATAACTAGTGGACCCGTGCGTGAAAAATTCACGCAATAACCTATACGTTTGCCTAATGCCTCTGGGTCGGTACGGAATCTCCTCTTCTCTTATTTGCTTCTTAATTTTCTTCTTTTCTTCATTGATCCTTTGTCGTGCTGTCATCCTTAGGTCTTCTATATAGACATGCAGAAGTAACATCTTGAGTAAAACACTTCAACAAACTTAAACAAAATACCA
>LQNS02278143.1:4700071-4714375 GCA_001587735.2 Parhyale hawaiensis | reverse complement strand
GGGGTTCTAGTGCCGCTAGCCCCCTAAAAATTTAGGACGTAATGCCCCCATACCTGAAGACACTTTTTGAGCAAAAAACAGATAATTGATAATTTTGACCATTTTCGCCTAAACGATCCCCTTAACTGAACATTACGTTCCTAGAAGAATAAAAGCTTCACTTCATTGCACGAGACCGAATACTTCTGGTACCTATATCCAATTAGTTAGCTCTACTCCGAGTTTATAGCCCTACCCTCCACATTGAGCATGAACTTTGTCAAACATAACGCATTTGAAGGGCAACAGCATGGACCTTTTTGGCAGTAAAGGGTTAAACCTCCCAATCCACGGCAATGATGATATCCGAAAAAAAAGAAGCTCCAAAGATAAGAAGGAACAAAGAACATGTAACACGTCAAGCAAAACTAGGAACCAAAGTACCGTAGAAAAGATGACTGCAAATGGGAACAAGTCGGTGGAAGAAGAAAAGAACAGCGCAAAGATCGTCAGTAGATGCAGTGAAATTAAAAAAAAATATGTCCAGTTACTTTGTAGTGTGTAAACAAAAGAACTAGGTAAGTATACACACGTTTAAAACTGGTGGCATCTATATGACAAAAGGCATTAAAGTGCTACTGATGTGTTTCAAGACGAGCAAACGGGAAGAATCTTACACGGAAATACCGCGATGGATATGGAAATAGGCGCAACTAATGTGACAGAGCGCACTTCTGCCCATTTCTATCGTCTCCCTGGGTCACTGGATTCTCCAACACATCAAGTTACGTAGGGGAAGGGGAGAATAACGTACAGTCGCGTGTTACAGTGAGACGCTGGTGTTACCCTCACAGTGTTACACGTGCAGCAATGAATGCGACCGACGCGCGATCTCAGAGCCCCAACACAGTGTTGCGGAATTTTTGGCAAGTTTAAACATATATATTTCTGGTGGAGCCTTACTTTGGGTGTATTTTAGGATAAAAAGTTGAGAAAAATACACAAAAGAGCTTCACATGCTAGAATTCAATCAATGTATGGCAGGCATACATTTGTAATAATTATGATTACTAGCTGGACCCGCGAAAAAATCATGGTTTATTAACATTATTTGAAATGCTTGAAAAATTTCTTGTACTGGTATGTTTGTTACTGGATTTTACTGTAATTAGTTTCACACCTTATTGTTCCGTGTTTATTAATGCAAATCGGTAGTAGCCCTCCCAGGGAGTAGTTTCGGGGTAGTTAGGTTCCTAGGGGTAGTTGCCCTCCTGGGGGTAGTTGTTCTCCCTAAGGAGTTTCAATAGAGAGGAGGGAGCCATGAGTCTAGTCCTTGAAGCTCAATTAAGAGTCGCTTCTGGTTGCAGCCAGTCGCGTATGCACCAATCGCATTTCAGTACATCGGTTTGTCTGCTGCTTCTCCGTAAAACTCGCTGCTCCCCGGTCACTTCCATAGATGAGATTCATGAACGCGTCTCACAGCCACAAAATATCTGGTTGACTCGCTGGCGAATCTGTGAATGAGCTGCAGGGCTCCCTCCTCCTCTATTGCAGTTTCTTGGTCCTCCCAATGTGTAGTTGTTCTCAAAGGAGGTAGTTAGCCTCCTATGGACGTAGCTGTCTTCCACGGGACCCGTGGATATTCTACGGTTAGTCAATGTTTTCACTTACCATAGTTTATTCTGAGTAGTGCTTCTAAGTTGATCCACCCCGTCTGAGCTCGTACGTGCGCGGCTAATACCCCTGTCTTTCGTTACGCAGTCCGTCTACCTTACCTAACCTTTCCTAGTATTTTCAGGTCAGTACTGAATAACAAATTTGTTCTTTCAGCAAAGAATTCGCACTTGTGTCTTGATGAAGACATAGAAATGTGACGGTACTTCTTGCATTGTTCTCCTATGTATGTGCAAATTTTTTCTAAACTCTGTTTCTCACAGTTTACAGGTAATTTAGCCCCTCATAATCTTACGCATTTTAATTTTGTCGGCGTATTCGATTTTTTGCACTTTTCGGGATCCGTGGATACTGATCAGTAGCCCATCATTGTTCTGCTTTGTTTAATCCGAAGTAATAAAAGAAAGCAGACTCTGTCAATTTCTTCACTCACAGCAGCTAGTCTTCCTTTCTCTAGATGTCATTGTATTAGCTCATAGATCGCGCTGTAATGGCGAAATTCTCAAGGTAGCACCAAACAACGATACAGATTCTGACGCGCTTATACAGAAGAGCTCAGGTGCACAAAAATAACTAGAGCACTCTGAGAGCGCATACCTCCGCCAAGCGAGGTAACGGTAGCAAAAAATTCAAATTGGCTCTGAAACCATAATTTTCTTTTGTGTAAACTCCAAAATCTAATCATTTGTGCCTGTTCATAGTAATAAGAGTTTGTGTAATTTTTTTGAAGTTCGGTTCATAACTTTTTGAGTTATACTGCTAACAAACGTTATGACAAACATGAGTCAAACATACAAACGAACAAACTGATCTGCACCAAAATTTGGTCATCCATGTTTTTTTTTAGCATTTTTAAGAACCCCTATAAATTTAATAAAGATCCATTCGTTATTTTTCGAGTTATTGTGCTCACAAGCATAAAATTAAAAACACTGACAAATAAATGAACGAACCAACGGATCATTACTAAAATTTGTTCATTTCCTCTTTGTTATATTCTTAAAAACTCATGTTAATTTTACCAAAATCCATTGATAACTTTTTGAGTTATGGCATTGAGAAAAATGAGGCTGACAAAGAAACAAACAGCGGATGGACATATCTTCACCAAAAGTTAATCATCTGTTCCTCCTGACATACCTAACAATCCCTGTAAATTTCATCCGCATCGGTTCATAACTTTTTGAGTTATCTTTGTGATAGACAAAGAGACATACAAACACGACGAAAACATAACCTCCTTGGCGGAGGTAATTATTAGAAAAACCTTGCCCTGTTGCATTCGATTGATGATCTCCGCCGTATCATAGATACCTACGTTAGCTCCACAATGCTGCCTGATTCACTATCTTTCAAGCTATTTTACCGATGACAGCTGCTGAGCTTTATAACTATTCGCTCCAATTTTCTTCTATCTATTATTGGAGGGCGTAACACACGAAGAACGAACGAACGAAGGAACAACGCTATTAATATTATAGAAAGTGAAGAATACGAAGAAAAGCACAAAGTAGAAATTTGGTTACCCACGACGTACGTTTCGTTGTCCTCAGCTCATCAGGTGGAAGGGTTGAAGATGGTCGCAATTGAAGACGTTAAATTTTGCAGAAATTTTGGCAGGTTAACACAGTGAGTTGTAGCTGCTATACCGATTTTCTTCACAATATTATGATCAATGCAAGTTTAACTTGCAAACAGTGCAAGAATAGAGTATGTGAATGATACGAAATTGTAAAATTCGAAAGAAACTAATAAAGCCTAGTCTGTTGTGTCACAGCTCGTTCGCAGCTGTGCATGCAGCAATACGCACACTATTACGAAGCGTTTGAGAAGCTGATAAAATTGGATTTTTTGAAGAAAACATACGTAAGAAACTGAAGTTTTCACTTTCTTATTGACTGCTGTTCCAATTTCCGCAAATGACAGAAGTTTTAACTTTCATGGCAGTTTGAAGTTTTGACTTTCGCAAGAGCCTGAAGCTGCAACTTTCATATAAAACCGATCACTTCTCCTTTTATTTACAAAATTTCCCTTTCGTTGGTACTCCGTCAATAGGAACTTTTCTCATGTACGTAAAATTCGGATAATGCAAAAACACATCCCCACAGTGCGGCCAATTTAACCCGACGGCACTGAACCCCGAACAGACATTGTTGGGAAGGGGGACACACTGTCGCCTATACAACACAGTTTTTGCTTGGCGACAGCTAGCAACAAGCATTTCCTGTCGACAAGAAGAGCGGTTCACAGCAGAGATATCAGGTAATAACACGTTCAGTGTCTGTGATGTATTAGTTGGATTGAAAATTAGTTCATGAGTGTTTTTGTGGTAAAATGAATTTGACGTTTGTAATTTCAAACTCATGACAGAATACTTCGCTTGACATAGCTTGTGACAATAAATCTAATTACGGTAATAATTAGCTAAAGAAATCAGTATTTACTCATATGTCAAGTATATTGATGAACCACAAGAAGAAAAAAGTATATGCAGTGTTCAAATTCAAGTGCTTTTGATGAGAGAAGAAACTAAACACGCTGGTTGAGAAGCTAAATGTTGCTTCGCACTACAGTTTAATGAATGAATGAGTTTTGACCTTACGGGCTTCAGTTGGGGTTTTCGCTTGCAATATACTTATCCCTGATGTGTCAGATGTATCAGTGATGCTTATAACTCTTTGTTTCAACACCATGCATCATAATACAAAATAAAAGTAAAATGATAGTTACCTCCGCTACGAGACGTACAACAGCACGAAATGTTATGTGGGGCGCTAATTTGTAAGCAAAAGAAGACTACGAGATGTTTACGTCCGCCAAGGAGGCTATGTTTTCGTTAGGTTTGTCTGTCCTGTCAGGTTATTCGTCTGTCTGTTATCAAGATAATTCAAAAAGTTTCGGACCGATTTTGACTAAATTTACAGCGATTGTCAAGTATGTTAAGAGGAATAGTTGATTAATCCGTCCATCCATTTGTTTGTTTGTCTGTCTGCTTCATTTTTCTCAATGCTATTACTCAAAAAGTTATGGACAGATTTTCATGATATTTGCACGAGTTGTTAGGTATATTATAAAGACGGAATGACCAGATTTTTGTAACAATCCGTTCGTTCGTTTGTCACTGCTTTTAATTTTATGCTTGATAGCATGTTAGCACAATAACTAAAAAAAATATTGAAGAGATCTTTACGAAATTTATAGGGATTGTTAGTAATGTTGAGAGGCATAAATGATCAAATTTAGGTGCATATCGGTTGGTTAGTTTGTATGTTTGTCTCATGCTGCTTGTTAGCGGCATAACTCAAAAAGTTATGAACGGATATTGAAGGGCGCAGATGATTAGATTTTGTTGTTGATACAAAGAAAATCATAGTCTTAGAACCAATTTTAAGTTTTCGTAACCGTTGCCTTGCTTGGCAGAGGTAGGTATGCGCTCTCGCAGTGCTCTAGTTTTGATTAGTACATTCAGGGTGAATTCTTTGCAGTTTTCACTAAAAATTCCTTTTTCTTGACTTACCAGTACCTCATACGCATCCAAATGGTTAAGTGAGCGTTACACTGTACTGGTACACTTCCTAAAAAGGAATAAAACAAGCAAATATCCAAAAATTAGGTAACTGTACTGTTAATATAGAGGGTAAATATGTTAGAACCTTTTGTACTAGGTTTGAACCAAACGGTGTTAAGTTAAAGAAGTTCAACTAAAAATAACGTTGGACTACCTATATTTTTTTAAACAACCACAGGATAAGATGGTGGAACATTCAATGCGGTCATTAATGCTGACAATAAAGTGCCCCTGAGCTACGTCGGGATAATTTTTATGCTCTATTGCTAGCATCCCTATTCATCATAGCCACTATTTTGAGACCAAACTTGACTTTACGGCTAGGATCTGCATTTTTACAACGACCGAAAAGTACGTACTGTACTGCTAACTGCTTTGGCGTTTGTGATTCCACGATAAACTTTTCCCCCTAGGCTGCGGGATTCGTATGTCGTACTTTTTCCACTTTTCTCTCTGTTTGAATTAACCCTTTAACACTTACTGCCTCCATTTGAAAATTTAACGTCAATGGAAAGCTTTTACCGTCGACATTAAATACCAAGTTCCTGAGGAATAACACCAACTAAAAATGCTAAATATTCTCGGTCAGTGAAGGGTTAGGTGTTGGGCAACTGCGTAGTCATTTGGATGCACCACCACTGCCGCGGACGGCACAGCTGCACCGTTACTCTGCGGCTCGTCTCTTCTCTTGCGGTTCCCTTTTCTTTCTTCGCCTGGCGGGCAAGAGCACCTTAATCACTTCCTAGGAGCCTAAGGTGCAAAAACTGTCGCAAAAATGTTTACCTAAAAAATTTGGCGTAAAGTTTGAACATGTCTCCGGGGGATAATAAGGCAGATGGCGACAAACTTGACGAGAGTTTTTTGTCTAGTGTATCGAGCAGACTAACTTAGATCGTGGTATGGTTATAGGGGCTGGCAGGGGATCCATTCTCTGCCTGTGTCTTTTTCTGGTGGCTGTAGTGACATTGTTTGTTGGATCGCGAGGATGTTCTGGAAGGATTTTATCCTTTTGACTGTCGAGGTGACATGTCTTTTGGAGAGTATGTCCTGATAAGATTTTTTTCCCCCATTGGTTGTTGCTACTACCTATGTTTGTCGGAGAGCTTTTTCTTGTAAGATTTGTACCATTAGTTGTCGTGGTCGTGTGTTGGAGCATATTATGCTAAGTGTTTAACCCTTCGGTGGTTAATATGTTTAAACAATATCCTACGTAAAGTTTGTTTCTTATTCACAAATGCGAGAGTGAAACTTTCAACTGTGTTATACGAATTTGCCAAGTACGGTTCTCTCTAATAGTGACTTTCTAAACGCTGCAGTGTGAGGACAACTCTATTCAAGCGACTACTGTGACTGATACCTTCTCCATATCTAGGCTACCATATACGTGAACATGTAACGCTCTACGATACCTTGCTGCACGTTTTCATAAATAAGTGAACCAACACTAATGATATGTTTCACTTCGAACCTCATCGCATCGTTCTTTAATAAACAGCTACAAGGCTGATCGATCAACAGGTCAGGGGCCCAGCGTCTGCCTTTTAATTAACGGTGATGAGAAGGAAGAGGTTTAGGAAGTGAAATTCCTCGAACATCGGAAACTACAGTTGCTGCATGTGCTGAAAGAAGATGCAGATGACCAAGAGCGTGAGACTGTGAGAGGAGCCGGAGTTCCAGTGAAGACAAGGAGTTATATATCTTCGCCGAGTTAGGGCAGTGCCTTGATGATAACAGCCTTTTATTAGTGACGAGAAATGTCAAGGAAGACCGTTAGCTACATTGGGATCCTTCGTTCCTATTACAAGGGTACTTCTAAGCCTAAGATGATTGCACTCATGGCTGAACTACATAATGTACACTGTAAAAAAATACGTAACTTTAGCGGAAAAACTCCGCAAATGTCACGTGTAAAGCCCCGTGTTTAATTTTACTGGAAGAATTCCTTATTCTGCCCTTTCTCCAGCGGCTATACCTGCGCTTACTTCGCGTTGTACCAGATGGATGTTCCCTATAAACAGACGTTTTATTCGATATATGTACTAAGTACAATCTAGTTTACAATCTCATACGTTTCTTTTGAAAATGAATATAGTATATGTTGACTTTAATTTTACAATAAATTCCATAAATTTTACGGAAAAATCCATGGCAGTAATAATGCAAAGAAAATTCCGTAAGATTTACGGAATTCCGTAATCTACCCATCAGTCGGATAAAAAACCCGGCTCGGTGCGGGACTCTAATCCTCGTCATAGCGGATCTAAAGTCAACATCTTTGCAACTGCTCTTTCAAGTGCTTCTAAGAGAGAGCTGTAGGCCAATTAAAGGAAATGTTGTTGGCTGCTGATGACATTTTCCTCCGCCAAGGAGGTAAGCTCTAGTCGAGTGTGTTTCTCTGGCTGTTTGTCTATCTGTCTGTTACGGATTTTTATGAAATTTACTGGGATTGTTATGTATGTTAAGAGGAACAGATGATTCCTTTTTGGTGAAGATCTGTCTATCTGTTTGTTAGTCAGCTTATTTTTCTAAGCAACATAACTCAAAATGTTATAGACGGATTATGAAATTTACATGAGTTGTTAGGTATATTGCGAAGACTTAGTAACCAAATTTTTACGATGATCCGTTAGTTAGTTCGCTTGTTTGTCTCGGTGTTTAATTTTATGCCTTTTCGCAGTATAACTAAAAAAGTTATGAACGGATCTCCATGAAATTTTCAGGAATAATTAGTAATGGTGAAATACATAAATAACTAGAGCACTCTGAGAACACATACCTCCGCCAAGCTAGGTAACGGTGACAAAATGTTCAAATTTGCTCTGAAATCATAATTTTCTTTGTATAAACTCCACAATCTAATCATTTGTGTCTTTTGATAGTAGTAACAATTTGTGCAATTTTCTTCAAGATCCGTTCATAACTTTTTTGAGTTATACCGCTAACAACCGTTATGACAAACATGAGTCAAACATACAAACGAACTAAGCGATCTGTACCAAAATTTCATCATTTATGTCTTTTAATATTACTAACAACCCCTATAAATTTCATAAAGATCCATTTATTATTTTTTGAGCTATTGTGCTAACAGGCATAAATTAAAAATAGTGACGGACGAACAAACAGATCATCATAAAAATTTGGTCATTAACTCTTTGTGATACACCTAACGACTCATATGAATTTCATAAAAATCTTCCCATAACTTTTTCAGTTATGGCATTGAGAAAAATGAGGCAGACAAACAAACAAACGGATGGACATATCTTCACCAAAAGTTAATCATCCATTCATCCTAATATACCTAACAATACCTGTAAATTTCGTCCAAATCGGTTCATAACTTTTTGAGTTATATTGGTGACAGACAAACACGAGGAAAGTATAACCTCCTTGGCGGAGGTAATTAACTTTTGGCGATGAACGGTTGGTCTGTTTCTGTGTTTGACAAATGCTTGTCAGAATGTCAGAATCTACTATATAATAATTCACGTCGTGTTTTTATTTATTTATTTATTTATTTATATCTTTCCTGTCACGCTCTATGGGAAGAAGATAGGAGAAAATTCAGATTTCAAAATATAAAAAAAAGTGGGGTACCTTGCAATTTTTTTTCGGTGAAAAATAAAGTGGGGTACCTTGCAATCTTTTCCTTCAATATTAGATAGAGGAAAAATACAACTAATAAGATAGGAGAAAATTCAGATTTCAAAAGGCGAAAAAAAAAGTTGAGTACCTTGGAATCTTTTTCAAGTCATAATCTATCCCCTTTTTACTCCTTCGGTGCGGGGGTTTTCCTGAAGGGCTAACTTACTGCCGTCATTTATCGCACACGTGCACCAGTCATTAACAACCCAATATGCCGTCATTTACAATGACGGCTCGGGACACTAGTCTGCATTATAAAGGACAAAACGTATAAACTGAATACAAACTAGAACCATGGTAGCAGAATTGCTGTGTAATACTTGTTTAACTGAGCAATTTCGTTGAACTGACGTAGTTTATTTCAGTACCCAGCTTCTCAAATTGAACAAATTATAAACGATATAAATACATTCCCATTAGACGACAACACTCAGAAAATACGTGACTGTTGAACGTACATGTACAATTTTGTATCAATCATTTACAAATAGGATTATGCATCAATTACCTGAGCATTCTGAGCGCACATACCTCCGCCAAGCAAGGCACGGTAACGAAACATTCAATTTGGTTCTGAAACTCCAATTAATAATACCTTTTGAGAGTAATTGCAACTTCTGTAATTTTCTTGAAGGTCCGTTCATAATTTTTTTAGTTATGCTGCTGACAAACATTCTGTCAAATATTAGTCAAACACACTAACAGACAAAGCGATCCTCGCCAAAATTCAATTATTTATGTATTTCAACATTGCTAATTATCCCTGAAAATTTCATAAAGATCCATTCATAACTTTTTGAGTTCTTTTGCGATCAAGCATAAAATTAACACAGAGAAAAACAAGCGAACTAACAAACAGATTATCGTAAAAATTTGGTCACTTACTTTTCGCGTAATATACCTCAAAACTCATGTACATTTCAAAACAATCAGTTCATAACTTTTTAAGTTATGTTGCTAAGAAAAATGGGCAGACAAACAAACAGATGGACAGATTTTCACCAAAAGTTAATCATCTGTTCCTCCTGACATGCCTAACCATTATAGTAAATTTCGTTAAAATCCGTGACATACAGATAGACAAACACAGACAAACACACTCGACTAATGCATACCTCTTTGGCGGAGGTAAATATCATCAACAGCCAACAACATTTGCTTTAATTGGCCTACAGCTCTCTCGTAGAAGCACTGGACAGGACAGTGGTAAAGATGTTGACTTTGGATCCGCTATGATGAAGATTCGATTTACGGAATTTCCGTAAATCTTACGGAAAATTCCCTGGCAGCAACAATGCCAAGAATTATCCGTAAAATTTTCGGAATTTTATTTACGGGGTGGAACCATGATTGCACTGTACACGGGGCTTACTTCCTGAAGATGTTGAGAGCAGGGTCGGTCACAGATTATAAGTATCATACTGACAGTGACGCCAGCATATCCCTTGAAGCGTGCCAAGGAAACTATCGGCGACAGTTTCCTACTATGGTTTTCACTGGCCGTGTTACACAGTGTTTCGCTAATAATTCGTAAACGAATGGTCGGATCACTATGGTATTTTAACACACTGCCTTTTACAACCCTACCTAATTTATGGACCACGTAGCATATTGATCTATGTGTATAGATAGGAGTTTACTCTCGTATATTAGGCCTATATTAAGCTGAAGCCTGGAAGTCGCGTCTACGCGTTCGAACGACGACCTAGTGTCGCCAGGTTGTCGAGGCGAAATATCTGTAGACCGGAGCCGAAATATCTGTATTTTGCCAGAAATATCTGTAGATCTAAATACTTTCACTAACGTGTCTTGTCTGTCATTTGACTATAAATTATACTACAGACCGTTTCGAACTCTATTAGTGATACGACCTATGACAAACTATACCCATCGATCGATTAATTTTAGGTTCTAGAAAATACCAATCTACGGTAGCCACATCCGACAAACACTCAGATAAGGGGCGTAACTCTATGCAATAGTCTATTAGGGAAGCCATCCCATTTAAAAAAATGGCTCATTTATTGATTTTTCTGGTAAAATTTTGTGACATTATAGCATAATTTTTCTTTATATTTATATTTCCATTTCCCTTGCAATCAACAGCGAACAGAAAGAGTATTTGCGTCATTAATTCTCCTTTTAATGTAGGCTACCAAGCCGAAGTTGATCGGAGCTGTAGTCCCATTGAAATGGGTCTGAAATTATTCAAGGCGATTTGGTTCAAAATTAAATTAAATTTAATACATCTAATATAAACCCCAGAGGTTTCTAAACATTTCTTGATTACGAGGGCCTTTACTATATAGGTCCCTAGAAACGGACCTTACTTGAATATTTTTTTGCCTCATACTTTCTCGACAAAATATAGAGGGCGCAGGCCTTACAAACGGAGCTACCCATTTCTTCCCCACATTTTGGACACGTGGTGGGTTTTGGTATTGTGTCAGAGAAGTGAAAAAGTAGCAAAGTAGAGGCCCGTGGACCAGCGTAACATACGTGTTCGGTTCTCGGCTCAATCGCTGATAGATCAAAGACTGACTTTTTTGCGGGAATTTGTCTTTGGCGCGGGGGTGGAGCGACACACGTCATCTATACCACCCTCCTCTCATATGGCGGGGAATGTGAAAATAAAGTTATTGGCGAATTATGCGATAACTTTGTTTTTGTGACACAGTGGCAAACTGTAACATCAAAAGGAACAAATGATTAGATTTTGGTGTTGATACAAGAAAATCATGCTTTCATAGCCAAATTGAATTTTTCGTTACCGTCGCCATGCTTGGCTAAGATATGCGCTCTCAGAATGCTCTAGTTTGAACATTTGATCGTGTTTGATCGTTAAAAAACTAAGGGGGACTCGAAGGAAAAAAATATACGCTAAGGGGGCGCGGGAGTAAAAAGGTTAAGAACCACTGAGTTCGACTGTACACGCTGTCGGCTAGGAAAGGATACAATCGGCTAAATTGGCTACACGAGAACTCATTGAAAAGTTGTTAGGAAGTTGCCTGCGAGGAATTTTCGGCGAGAAGTAAATGAAGGGACTTCACAAATTAGAATGGGCACAATGACAGAGGTACTTATGTCGCATAAAAAAAGCCTGAACCTGAATCCAAGAGAAAATGCTTACATAGAATTTTTGGTCAGAGTGCATAAACTGCACTTCTCGATTTTCGACATTCCCGACAATAGTGCAAGATGAATTCGTATCGAACAATGTTGATAATCATATTTCATATGGGGATATCCATTTGTGAGCTTTTCAACAATGTATTCACTGAAATTAATATGCAAGATGATTAAAATCATTTCTCAGACGAGCAATGTACGTCCGCCATCTTCCACTTTCTTGCGTAACGATGTAAAAAAGGACAATCACGCCCGTAGGCCGTGTCGTAATACGGTGCTTTGTCATGGCGTGTAGTGGCTGCAGTGAACAACGTTGGTCAATAATTCAAAAATACATATATAAAAATAGTGATGCCGCAGACGATGTTTTCATTCGTCTCGGAGTGTTGCCAAGTGTAGTGACTAGTGAAGTGCACGTCCTGTGGCCAGGACGCAATAGAAATCAATTGGGATAATACGAAGCATTACATTTGGTGGTGTCCGAAAGGTGTGTTGAAAGGAAAATTAATTTAACATGCTACAATGTGGCTTTTATTCATAAAGTTAGGTAGGCAAAGACTGGTTCTGCTAATATCCTATGTCACCTATGAGAAAGATATAGATACCAGTCTAGTACAGATAAAACTGTTGCTATATGGATATTAGCTGAACCAGTCCTAGCCTATACCTAACCTTATCAGTAACAGCCCCGTTGTAGCTATAAAAAATGTTTCAACCACCAAAATGTTAATTTTAGTATCCCAAAATACTAATTAAATTGCAAAATTTATTGGAAATGTCAAAAATGCAGAAGTGCAGTTTATGCACTATATATATATATATATATATATATATATATATATATATATATATATATATATATATATATATATATATATATATATGTATATATATGACCGAATTTTTTGAAATTTCATGCATTTGGAACAAGTCACTCCAAATATCTGTAGATCTTGGGCAGCGAAAAAAAAAAAAATCTGGACATCCGTAAATCAGGACTAAAATCTGTATATTTACCGATTTTAATGCCAGAAAAATCGATATATGAGCCATTTTTTAAATGGGATGGCTTCCTAATAAACTATTATATACAGAGTTACGCCACTGTTCTAAGTGTTTGTCGGATACGGCTACCGTGGATTGGTATTTTCTAAAACCTATAATCGATCGATGGGTACAGTTTGTCATAGGTCGTATCACTCACAGAGTTCGAAACGGTCTGTAATAAAATTTACAGACAAATGACAGACAAGATACATTAGTGAAAGTATTTAGATCTACAGATATTTGTGGCATATACAGATATTTCGGCTATGGTCTACAGATATTACGCCTCGACAATCTGACAACACTGGGTCGTCGTTCGAACCTGTAGATGCGACTTCCAGGCTTCAGCTTAATATAGGCCTAATAGACGAGAGTAAACTCCTCTGTATACACATATAGCTATATGCAATGTGGGCTATAAACTAGGTAGATGTGTAAATGGCTTTGTGTTGAAATACCCTGTTGATCCAACAATTCGTTCAAGAATTATTAGCGAAAAACAGTGTAACACGGCCAGTGAAATTTAAACCACAGTAGTTGTAATGTCTGTAAAAGGACTCCCTATGAGTACAAGCCCCTTACAAAAAAGTCATTACACAGAAGCAGTCGGTAAACTAATCCGAGGAGCTACGAAGAGTCTGAGAGTCCAGATCAAACAGAAGCGACTCCGACAGTGTGATAAAGATGAGTTGAAATACAAGAACACTGTTTGCTATGCCTGCGGAGTCCCAGGCCTCCGGAAGTCTTAATATGTCATGAAGAGCTCCAGTTGTAGCTCAACACAAGCTACAACTGGAAATAATATTGCATTTGTAAATAAAAGTCTCATGACAACAAATATTGTAGGACGAAAATATCTGTGATGCTTTCCTCATATGCGGATTTACTTGCCTTTATAGTCAGCGATCCAACAGATATTGCTGTAATAGTGATACTTGGGGCAGCCTGTTCATAGACTGTGGCGCCACTGTTCACATTATTAATGGCAAGAGTCAGCGTGTAAACCTTGACCGAAATATCGGGGTTTCTCATCGCACTATTAAGCTGGCGGATGGAATCTCTATTAAGGGCGTGGTTAGATTTAGGGGTAACCTTAAAGTAATTTGGGGTTCCATCCCAGTCGGAAATTATGGTTGTGATTATAGTAGAATATGGTGGTGTATGAGAGATTAAAGTCGATTATGGATGATGAAACATTATGGTAGATATGTCGACCATAACATAACGTTGATTTTAGTATATTTAGGTCGATATTGGTG
>LQNS02278143.1:4668034-4689143 GCA_001587735.2 Parhyale hawaiensis | reverse complement strand
TCATTGCTCGTGTGATAAGAACATCACGTCTGTCTTGCTTTCTGGTTAAAACATAGTCTATTAGGTGCCAGGTTTTGGATCGCGGGTGCATCCATGTTGTCTTATGCATATCTTTCAACTCGAACAGCGTGTTAGACCTCTGATGGGGTGACCCAGGAAGCAAAGAATGCAAGGGGAGGGCTCAATAGGACTGGAATAAAACTTAGCCGTGACCGCATGTAGCAAATTTACATAACATCGACTAGTCGAAGTGTTTGGGTGCGGAACCTCAGGCCTTCGTATATTGTTTTCTTGAACATATCAAAGTATTTTTTTTTTATTTATTTCATTCAATCTCCCGCACATGACTGGCCAGCTACTTAGCTGCAAAATACCGAAAAATGTTGTCGCCAAGTACAAAAAGTTCGAGCAATAGGCTAACTGTTACTGTGGTTTCTCTCGCGTACAGAATTGGCTATAATGGTGCTTATATTTGTTGGTAAGGAATAAATATGTTCTGTGAAGAGCACTGTCAATTGAATATGAAGTGTAAATAAGGCTTCAATCAAGAAAAAGAAGTTAAATCAGGTCGCCGAAAGGGAACAAATTCGGCGGTAGTGCTGTGAAAGTTTCCACCAATATGCACTGCAATTTTCTATAGATAATTGCTAAATTAGTATATATCATCTTCAATTATTTATACGCTAGAGATGAATTTTGCAATTTAAAACTTTTCTGTAAAATTAGTTAAAATACTCCTTGGCTGCTCAGCCATAGATTCGTCGATGATGACGTCAATTTTTGGTGCTAATTTTTCGTGAGTCCTCCCGTTACGCTCTTTGCTTCCTGGGGTGACCGGTCTTGTAGCACATGAAGAGCAGCAACATTAAACAGCAATTTTTCCTAACGTAAAACTGCTCGATATCTAGGAAGAAATTTGAATTATAATTCAGCAGATATTTTTAGCTTCGAAAGGTGAAATCCCTATTCAGATGCAAATTCGGGCCCCCACTTTCGCGGTAGCATTTTTCCTGAAATTTCTGACCGAGATCCTATCTTTGGCTCTGGAGTACTGTGGCTGCAACGGAGGCCATGTAGCGACAGCTGGAGCAGCTAAGAGACATCTGGGTCAGAACTGCTTCTTTCCTCGCGAATAGAAGAAATCTGGGAGTCAGTGGCTACTGCTGCAATGATTGCATTCTACTGTGTTGTTTCTTGGATAAAAGAGTCAGACAACATGATAAAGACCAATGTGTATGTTCTCCGCAGGATAAAGTAGAATATCTTCATCGTAGAAAAATGAAGATACAATTGAAATAATATGCTTCTGATTTCTGTGCAATAAATTTAAAGAAGCATATTCTGGTAACAATAGCTGCGTTTGGTGTCACTTGTGGTCAGTGTTGAACTTTCTCTCTCTGCGGCAAAAATGACAAAAAAGCCCATAAAATAATCCTCTGCTGTAGACATAGGACAGGTTATATTTTAACCCTTTAGTGCCTACAGTACACACATGATGACATTACATGTAGTGTTATTGCTACGAAAAGTTATGTTCTATTGAGGCACTAAAGGGCTAAGTTTGTACCGGGCTGCAAAATTGCCAATGAAGTGTCTCAAATGTCGGTCATAGGTCTTAGGATTGTGCAAAAAAATAATTGCTCAGTACAAAAAATATGGCGAAGTGCAATTATTCAGTAGCTATAGCGGCAGAACTAAAATTTTGTCTACGCGCGACAAGCGTTCTTTGAAGCGATTGGTGAAAACAAAAGGGCGGAAAATTGTTCAGCAGCTGACTATAGTCTGATCATTTTATGAAGGCAGTTCGGTCTTGGTCGAATTCCTCTAAAGCGGTGCCAATTCTATGGGTATTTCTGAGATTTCTCAATATATAGGTAGTGGTCGGGGCTAAGATATGATTTAAACCCTATTGAGCGTTTGTGGGACTAATTGGGAGGGAGCTACGAGCCGCAAGAAAGCTTCCTTTTCCATTGAAAGATCTTTCTGAACATTTACTCGTACGTTTGACGATTATTCGTTTAGATTTTTTGTAAAATCTTGTAGCATTTATGCCTAAGAAAATGAAATCTGGAATCAATGCAGAAGGTGGCCCAGTTAAGTATTAAGCCTGCCTGGTTCATTACATCCACATTTCATGAGGGTGAGATGAACTTTTTGGTTGAGTAGTGCATATTATACTTCATTATTAATTTTATCCGTTCATTTTTCCGCTAAGCTTAAGAGACTCTGCTTCATCTATGTAGTACTGCGGCACCTATGGAATGCAAAATATTCGACGTGAGGAGCAGATACGGGAGCTCTTGCGACCACTTTCAACGGCATGCTGGATATAGTCGAGTAACTGGCCATTTCAACAGTTGATGGCCCGTTTGAATGTTCACGTAAATTTTACCTGAATATTCTGTCAGCAACAGAAAGTTGTGCTCTATCGAGAAGGAAGTCGCGGTGCTTTTCTCTTCTGATATTTGGAATGAAGTCGAAGATCACGCGTGCGGGTGCATTTACTGCTTGTAGCTGACAATAGAGTGACTCTAATAATCTCAAAGTTTATGAACACAACAACACAACTTTCTCCGCTTGTTTACATGTCGGAAGAAGTAAACTTCAAAATGTTCTGTGGAATTCTCTAAGTCTAACATCTTGAAAATTCGGTGTTAATTGTCAAGCGAGTAAGTTTTTGGTCGCTCCATACGTTAACAACTTTGGCATCTGGGCCGTCCAGAATTTGGTTTTCACGGAAAATGGTCAAAATTTTAAATTTTTTGTTTTATGCTCAAAAAGTGTCCAAGTATGGGGCTATAACGTCCCAAGTTTTTAGGGGCTAGCAAGCAGCACTAGAAACCCCCGAAAAGGGGGGGGGGGAAGAAGGTCCGGATGGGGTCCGGAGGGGGTCAAAATTTACTTCTTTTCTTTTTCTGCTGTAAAATGATCTGTATACCAAAGGCTATTACGTCCCAAATTTTTAGGGGGCTAGCAGCACTAAAACTCCCCAAAAAAGGGGGAGCAAAGGGGGTCCGGAGGGGTCAAAAATTGACTTTTTTCATTATTTATCTAAAGGTATAGCTATTTCATATTTTTATTAGTAAATGACGAATGTAAGGTATTTGTAGGTGGAAATGTACTATAAGTAAAACATGTCAAGTGCATTTCCACTGCAAACAGCGCGTATTTAACAAAATTCATCCACAAAAACATAAAATTGCCACCCTGAAAAATTTGATTTTTCAAAATAAAAAAGAACGTAAGTCGATGAGTTTTTATGCTACACTAAAATCAAAGACAGTTTTGGATTCCTTGAAACACTCTTAACAACGCTAGAGAAGGATTTTTTTCAATTTCCTTTTAGTTATTTTTTATTATATGAAATATCAAGAAAATTTACTTATTTTATGAATTCTTCGGTAACCCACCTAAAGTCTCATGTCAATAGAAAACGAAAAATAAATTAAAAAACCCCTTCTTAGCGTTGTTAGGAATGTTTCAAGGATTCCAAAACTGTCTTTGTTTTTAGTGTAGCATAAAAACTCATCGACTTACGTTCTTTTTAAAATTTATAATAAAAAAGTAAAAAAAAAATGAAAATCTCATTTTCTGAAGAAACTATAGGCCTAAACTGAAAAAGTTACATGAACAAAATGTATTTATATTTTAATTCTACATCTCATGCGCAAATGTCAGAAAATGTCAGAAAAATCAATTCAAAAATAAAAAAAATAAAAAAAATTGAAAAGGCCCCCCAACTTTGAGCACTGGATCTATACTATAGTGAACCGATCTACCATGAGCCGATCTTTCAGACAATGTGGAACTATGCACGACGTCGGGAAGTATTTCGAGACTGTAATTTGTCACTATATCAGTAGCTATTGGACCCGTCCTCCACACGATGATAGTTACTCGAAGCTGTAATTGATCCGGAAACTATAACTTTTTAGCATATGCAACATAACTAAAGATTTTGCCAAAGCATATCATAAGTATTTCAGTGGCATAGCTAGTCTAAGTAGAATTGAAAAACGTAAGGAAAATCTAACAATGCCATGTTAGTCAGTATATGACGCATCGGCTTCCTTTAATATCAATCATGATAACTTTTCATTAAATTCCTTCAAAGTTTTCATTTTCACTAAAAGGAATATTATTACTGTGACCGGCAATGCTTGCAAAATTGGACTGCGGGAAGAGAGCTCAGGGTTCATGTTTTCAGCAATAAGACTGAGCAGTGGAGCTGGAATCTCGCTATTCTCCGGTCTGATTTGCATCTGAGCCGCGAGCTGCCATTGCAATATCATAACATTCAAAATTCAGACTGTTTTGAGTCCGCGTTTGGCCGATAATATCGGGGCACTTGCCAGAAACAACGGCGAATGGGCTACCTATCTCCTCGGCTGGTAGTTTGGGCGCGGTTCGTGTTTGCTTACTTTTGGGTACGTGAAGGCGATATTATGTGATTGTGGGTTGTGCATGGTTTTTTATTTTTTGCAGAATTATTCAAATAGCAAAAGGTGTGAATACTATCAGAATGGCACGTTCATTGCACAAAACTAAAGGAGTGTCAGAGTGGCCACGCGATCAAATAGTCCAATAAATCGTTAGTTGCGACTTGCACGCGGTTAAAAATGTCAACGCAAATACTGTTTTCGGTGAATGGAGAAGCATAAACTTTAAAGAATGTGTACAACCCAGAAGTCATCAGACTAAACTTCCATGCTAACGCTTGGAGCCTATAGTATTGGAGACAAGAGGGCTGTTCACGGTAAGTCAAGCATCCGTTGCCATATCACACAAGAATTTCAAGACGGCAACTGGGTCGACTACAAGCAGCGTCAGTTTGGCTCAAGGGTAAGCACCTGGCTTTCTTGAAATAACGCCTTAACGTAGCAGTACCTAGTAAATATTTATACGATAACATAATCGTAAGAGGAGCCAGTAAATTTATAGTGGACGATTCACCGACGGTGAATTCATCAAATGATAATTTCGTCGAACGGTAATTTACTCATTGAATGGTAAATTTATCAAATGGTGAATTTTTTCATCGAATGGTGGGAACTGTTCACTTTGCATTTACCATTTATTCACTTGCCATTCGATGAATTTCCCATTTCGGTGAGTTAATTGTTCGATGAATTTACCATTCAATAAATTGACCGCAATGAATTTACCGTAGATGAACTCGTAGTGAACCATTGGAAGAGCGGACATGTTAATCATCCTCATGGGCTGAAGATGTAATAGCTGATCGGGTGCTAAGATCCCACGCACAGCTGTTCAGTGTCCACAGCCGCTTCATAAGGTGCCAAGAGCGTCAAAGCAGTTGAACAGTTGAAGCGACTTGTGGACTTGCGTCGCGGTTAACACTGTGGCGATCAGGTGGTAGAATGAGGCTGTGGTGATTTCTTGCCAACGACTTACACTGGCCTGCCTTGCGCCAGCTAAGACAATCCAGTTGCTGCATGGGACTCTGGTACAGATGTGTTTTGTAATTAGAGAGGAGGGAAGGAGGGACATGGCAGTTTGGTATTGTCTTTTTGTTGCTTTATATAGGTTTTTGCATGGACAGAAACTTACGTATACATTTCAACAACTCACAGCCTTTACCGCCGAAGACCACAGTGTGTTTTAGCTCTGTCAAAACCCGAACATAGCGCAAAATTAGTGAGTTAGTGATATGACAATAATGTCCTTCTCATTAATAAACTGGCTTTGGCAGTGGTCTGATCTGAACATTCCTAGGAAGTGTTTGCAACGTCGACTTTTTTGTCGTGTCTAATAGGTCACACCTACTCCATCAAGTCTCTTGCTCATTTCGGCACTCCGCAACAAATGCTCTAATTTCTGGTAACCCAATATATACGCAACTGGAAGTTTGACTGCCAGAGTGAAGGAAGTCACCACGGGCCACTCGGTGGAACTGCGAGTGTTGCCAATCCAGGGTGGCCCTATTGTGGGAGAGGCTCCAACAAAATAAATAAATAATAAATAAATACAGGGGCTTACTCAACAGATATTGCCTACCTATCCTACAATAAATTGCTCTCCAAATGTTGTGGTTCGCGGCTGGCAACTGCAAGCAATGTTCAGTGGAAAATGATGCAAAGCACACGAACTACACTTTGTTCTACGAGGTAGACGACACTACTCCGATAATAAGAATCAGTAATTTTTTAAACTTATGATAACTATCGCAACACCAACTAGAACGCCTCGTGGCGTTAGACCATCACCCGCGGGAAACGGGGGTATAAAGCTAGTTAATATAATGATAATAATAACAATAATAATAATATCGTTCCAGTGGTCATCGGAGCCCTGGGGGCCATGTCCAAGAATCTCAAGACCTCCCTCTGAGAGCTCAAGTGCGGCCATCTCAACCCAAGCACCCTCCAGAAGAGCGCTCTACTCGGAACAGCGCACATCATTCGCAAAGTGCTCTGAACCTTAGGCTGCGGGTTGCGACCCGGCGCCAGAGCGTAGAGCCCAACATCGCTCAACCGATCCATTTTTGGGTCGTGAAATCCCCTCGATAATAATATTATTATTAATAATAATGAGCTTTTCAATAATAACGTAAAAAAATAGAACGCCTCGTGCTGCCGCGGTGGAGGTAAATTCGCCCCGGTGGAGGAAAATTCAAAGCTATAATTTTTTTATGGCCAGCTAGGACTGGTTTTTTGGCATGGGTCACATCTAAGTCAATCCACCAAGCTCCCTACAAAAAATTATGAAGACTGCTCAACGCCTTTTACCTATTTTTGGGTGGGCAGATAAAAATATATACATTTATACATAAATCTGCAACGAAAACATTATCACCTCTCTTTCTCTCTTTTCGTTCGCAAGTGATAATTACTAACAATTGACAGTAGATCATAGAATAGTATCAACCACCTCAATCCACAACAGTAGCTACAAGAAAGGGGAGGGAAACTCACGTAGAAAGTAACTTCTTAATGAGCGATAGCACACGGAATAGCGAGCAGTGAAGGAAAAGATAGAGCGTATTAAAAATGACAAAAGAGTAAAACGGGAAAGATCAGATACGGGCTGCCAGGGTAAAAGCCACTGCATATTATCGGCAGAGTAGGAACACGCCAAACATAGGTACCCTTTAAGGGGAAATACATTCGTGGGCCATAAGGCCGTAAGGTAAAATTAATACGAGCACTCGCTCTAACAACTGCGGTACTGCTAGCTCCAGGTCAGACCCACCAGCCCACGGCCTACCTCCCGCATCACGATCATGTGCACATCAGAAGCAAATCGTCATCAACCGTAGGAAAGTTTCGGGGCATGGGCGCTTGACTGGCCCACCTAACTCACATGACCAGCTGTCAGCTTCTTGCGGCTAGCGAGTTTAGCACTACTTGGTAAATCTCTTTTTTTTACAACCGTGGGCAAGCTATCAAGATCTCGGTGATGTCCGCTTCTTGGCCCGATGAATATGCTAGAGTAGATGAAGTCATCGTAGATTAGAATGGGCGACAGAATTTCTACAATTATAATTGTAAGCGAACATCACAGCAGCACATTCCCGAACCCACCTGAGAGAAGGAGAAATATGGATCGAATAATAGCTACTGCGTACTAAATACGGACATAATACGATGTAGGATGATAAATACTGGCATTCATCATTAGCAGATGCATCTCCTCTCCAGGCTCTATGTAAAAATTATGCACAATTAAATTCGTAAGACCTCTTCAGTATCATTTAGTTCCCTATTACATAGATGACATTATTCACACTATCCACTTAAAAATCCGTGAGTAAAAACCGACACCCGATATACTCTCATTCACCCCGACAGGTCTCTTTAATCGTCTGACAAAAGGATGGTCCCATATAGCGAGATGTGTATTGTGTTGTGGCAAAAATAACTATTTCTATTATTATATTGAATGGTTCGACCAACCATTACAACTACTTCGGCGATCCACAAGAAGGAGAATCAAGGAACACCTAGTACGTCGTAAGAATTACTATTATTATCATTTTATTGAATAGTTTACGCCTTCGTCTCCTCCACAACAGCGACTTACCAGAGGGAGAAACAAGGGACATATAGTATGACGATATTAACGGGGAACCCATGCGCGAAGGTGTTCCCACACAATATTAACTCGCATGGGAACAGCAACACGGGAAGGAAGAGGACGAACAGACGAAAGTAATATCAGAAGGAGTATGAAAACGGAAGGAAGCACATTGGGCATGAAAGACAGACGTCCCGAACGCCCAGCTCATGGCCTACTCAGCCCATTCAGGATTCCCTCCGCGGCGCCGCCCCAACAGAACTGTAGGCCTATGGCCGAACCTAAATATGATCACGGCCTGTGGGAAGGTTAAGCTAGGAGAAATCAGTAGGACTAAAGAAATTAGTAAAGACAAACCAAAACAAAAAGAGGGCCCAAAAAATCACAGCGGGGACGAGCCAAAGTGGTCCCCAGGCTACGCCGACCAAACGTTATGCCTATGTATCTTTCAGAAGTAATTAACTTATAAAGAAATCTACCAGGGTAACAACTCACCCGCCACCAGAGCTCTCGGCTTTCAATGCGGAGCACTTTGTGCCTCAAAGGGCAGAAAGCCAAGACAGTAACAGCAAGAAAACCGTAGAAGTTGTGGTTACATAAAACTTTACCAGTCACAAGAAATGAATAAACTTAGTGAAATTACATTCAAAAACAGGACTGCAAGAACATGAACTGGATTAATGAACTGACTTCTACGATTATTTGGCAGTTATTGCAGGAAGATAAACAATTGAAATACTGTACTATGAACTGGGCCCCATTGCGAGGAAATGAATACAAAGAGTGCTACATTCTCACACTTGGTAGCTGTACAGAGAGCAAGCAACTGTCGGTGTTGCTACAATGGGCATAGATGACCCTTGCGGCGGCGGCAACGGTTACGCACAGCAATACGCAAGGGGGCGTTAGCTACGCTGCTGCAGCCCAAACCTCCAATCCTTTCTAACGTAGGAGGGCGTGCGGACCGCGTTTGTGTCATATTTACAACAAAAGGAATAGATGTTGAAGCAAAAATATCAATAAGAACAAGCCTAATGATAAGATTCATTAAAAAATAATGAAAACTACTGTATTTTATTTTCCTTATATATTCTATGTATAAACTCCATTAGCTACGTACAGTTATCAGCCAGTAAATAGCAATGATATTAACTTCATTTGTTATCAACTTCTCATTCGGTTATTACCTCAGCCAAGAAGGTTATGTTTTAGTCGTGTTTGTTTGTTCGTTTGTTTACCTGTTTCTTTGTTTGTCTGTCTGTCACCAAGATAACTCAAAAAGTTATGAACCGATTTGGACGAAATTTACAGGAATTGTTAAGTATGTTAGGAGGAACAGATAATTAACTTTTGGTGAAGATTTGTCCATCCGTTTGTTTGTCCGCCTTATTTTTCTCAATGCCGTAACTCATAAAGTTATGCATGGATTTCGATGAAACTGACATGAGTTGTTAGGTATAGAACAAAGAGTTAATGACCAAATTTTGATAATGATCCGTTTGTTCGTTCGTTTGTCACTGTTTTTAATTTTATGCTTATGAGCACAATGACTCAAAAAATGATAAATGGATCTCTATGAAATTTATAGGGGATGTTAGTAACGTTAAAAGACATGAATGATTAAATTTTGGTGCAGATCGGTTGGTTCGCTTGTATGTTTGACTCATGTTTGTCATAACCTTTGTTGGCTGTATCATATAACTCTAAAAGTTATGAACGTATCTTCAAGAATGTGGCAAAAGCTCTTATTACTATCAAAAGGCACGAATGATCAGATTTTGGAGTTTATACAGAGAAAATTATGGTTTCAGAGCCAATTAGAATTTTTTGCTACCATTGCCTCTCTTGGCGGAGATATGCGCTCTCACAGTGCTCTAGTTAAAATTGCAAAAACGACCACAGAGAAGCTTCCTTCTCAATTGCTTTCTGCGTACGATCGAACGATTGTGACACGAAACGAACAGTTTTGAAATGCGATAGGTACATTTCCTTGTTTTGACTATTGACACACTCCAGTTAGTTTGTTCAGTCCCACAGGGCAATATACAGTGCCTAGACATAAGTATTTGCACAACTCTGTTGTTTCTGTATTTTTAAAAATTCAGGGTCTGCTTTAGGATAATTAATACAGGAAGTTTATGTAGCATATATATAATAGAATATTTAAAAAGAACAGTCAAATGTGCACTTATAACAAGAAAATTTAACACAAGTAAAAGTAATGAGGGACAAAAGTATTAGACCAAAATAAATATGATGTTGAATCTTTGATATTTAATAGTATAATTGGAACAAATTAATTTGGAAATTATTCTAGAACGTTCACGAAACGTCTCGAAACAAATGAAATGTGAAAAAAAACACAGCCAGCGCAATCATTACCTCTCTAGACCTCGTTGAAGTCGTGCACACTCTCACTACAATGCCCAAAGTTAAAGAAATCCCTGAAGCTACTCGTAAACGGATAATTTAACTTCGTAGTGAGGGATTAACGTATAGAGCAATAGCAGAACGTATCAATGTTCTTTTTCAACAGTTGGAGCAATAGTCCGCAAGCATCAAGTGACTGGGGCGGTCTCCAACCTGCAAAGAGCTGAAGCTCCGCGTAAGATCATGGGTCGTCCGCGGCGCTACATTCTACGTAAGGTGACTAATGACCCCATGACAACTCGTGCTGACCTTCAGAGTAAACTGGCGTCTCAGGGACTGCATGTCAGCAAGAAAACTATTGTTAGGAAATTGAACCGTACTGGCATTAATTTTTACACTCCTCGCAAAACTCCTCTGCTTACAGCAAAACATGTCAAGAGCCGCTTAATATTTGCCAAAGACCACCTGGACAAAGGAAATGAGTTTTGTGAAGGGATTATATGGTCTGACGAAACTAAAATAGAACTTTTTTGGCTGAACGAAGCTCGGCATATATGGAGGAAACGTGGTACTGCCTATGTTCTCAAGAACACCATCCCCACCGTGAAGCATGGAGGGGGCAGCATCATGGTGTGGGGTTGCTTTACTGCCCATGGTGTTGGGGATCTTCGTATCATTGATGGTAAGATGAGTAGTTTCATGTACAGGGAGATATTAGAGAAGAAGATGCTTCCAAGTGCCAAAAAATACTACGGACGGCGCAGGTGGACCTTCCAACAAAACAACGACCCTAAGTATACTGCGAATTTAACGAAAGAATGGTTTCAAAAGAAATAAATAAATGTTCTTCATGGTCTAGCCAATCACCAGACCTTAATCCAATAGAAAATTTGTGGCGTCTTTTTAAATCTGATGTTCACAAACGGTGTCCCAAAAACCTTACTGAATTAAAGGTCATCTGCATGGAAGAATGGAAAACAATACCATGTAGTGAATGTGAAGTTAATTTCCAGCTATAACAATCGTCTCCATGCTGCTATTGCCAATAAAGGTCACGCCACCAAGTACTAATGTCATAATTTTTTCTGGTCAAATACTTATGTCCCTCATTACTTTTGCTTGCGTTAAATTTTCTTGTTATAAGTGCACATTTGACTGTTCTGTTATATATATGTTATACAAATTGCCTGTAATAATTATCCTATGCAGTCCTTAAATTTGTTAAAATACATAAAAAATAGAGTTGTGCAAATACTTATGTCTAGGCACTGTAATATCATTTTCTGTTTCCGTCATAGAATTAAATACCAATCGCATTCTCTCTAATTACCATGACGACACTTACGACAGCAATATATAACTATATAACTTTTAGTATGGTATTCTTTTTATCTAAATAAACTCATTTTGATGAATGATGGTCTGTAGAATGGTGGTATGTGGCAACTTCAAAAAGGCATGGGCGTCCTTCCATGACATTATACGTATGCACAAACGCACTTGCTTGGGTGCACGCCTGCACGGGGTGCTGCACCCAGCTTTTGACACAAGTGCGTACGGATCTTTTAAGCCTCGTCTACACGATCAATCAGTGTACATAAATCACAAACACAATAATCGAGGAGCATAAACACAAACACTTCTCTTCTCTGTCCAGACGGGATCAAACAGAAACCACGAACACTTCAAGTTCACAATACGCGAATTCAGCATTCTATAACTATTAATCGGTTTTCCACCCTCTCTTTATTGTCGAGATATTTATTTTAGTTGTAGTAGCTGACTGGCGGATAAAACTTCCTTGTTACTGGCGAAAAGTAGGTATAGTTAATTATTCACTCACTGGCATCCTCTCGCATGCGGAGATGTAGACGACAGAACAATAATTTCTCATTTTTTTTATTAACATCTTGACTTTCTATTGCAATTTACAGTATGTACATCCGTTTCTTCTTTTAAACCGTAAATCGTGCTCCATTGTAGCATGTAATTATGAAAAACAGAAGAAACCGATGTAACTAAATGCATATGTTACAGTTATTACTAATTGGCAACATCTAGCTGCCAAATGTTTCGCGCTGTCCAGAAGTTGGAATTAAACAGTGACAAAATTTGCTAGATACGCAGGTTAATAATATATGATGCTTTAGTTAGTTAATATTATAATGAAGCCACATACAAATAATTGTGTTATTCACACAGCGAAATATAATTTTTGAACTTTGTGTTCGTCAAACTCCTGCGAGTTTGTGCTGAAAGCTTTCCAACATGTTGGATCCTCGTCAATCAGAAGATTGAAGGCCTCGCCGCGTGTGATTGTCAAACAAAATCGTTCGGCGAACACAAACGTCGACGAAAAGACTGACCGTCTGGACGAGGCTACAGATCCGTCTTCTGACTCGAGAGGTAACAGTTATCAAAAGGAAAGAAGGAACAAGGGACAAGTAACAACTAAAACCGGCGTTGTCAACACGTCGGGACCGTCTAGGCTACGACCCACTAATAGTAAATAACAATAATAATCATTTACTATCTCGCATACACTGGATGCACCAATTTTTCTTCACCTTAATTCAAAAATTTTAAAGGTCTGGTGGTGTGAAGAGTCAGCGTTGAGCGTCAATTAGAGAATCCCTCGCCGTGCTACACGTGGCCGCTTGGTGCCGGAGTGCTTCACGCAGTGTAAATCCACTGTCATTATTATTATTATGAAAACTTCACGCTTGAGCTCCCACGGACAGGTAATACAACCCAAATCAAGCATTTGCAACACCGGGAAACCCAAAACGCTGCTAAAGGAAATCCAGCAAAAAATCATTACCAGCCGACTTAAAAGCCTGCAGGCCAACACGACCAAAAGCCGATGCAGGCAACAAATTCCAAACTTTAGCCGACCAGGGCACGAAGCACCGACAGAACTGATTAGTTCGACATCTGACAGCCTCCAAAGTGAAAGAGTGCGCTCCGCACGCAGCACGAGTCTCTCTCCCAAAAACCTTGAGAGCAGGGAGAGAAGAATAGAACCAATGCCTCTCATTATTGTACACCTTCTAAAACATAAATAGCTCAGCTACTCTTCTCCTGTGGGACAGGTTCACATGATCATTATCAGCGCACAGCCTGCTGGCTGAACTAACAAGACGGTCCAACAGACGTAAGTGAGTATCAGCAGCTGAGACTGCGAACGAGGTTCAGTGCAACAGGGGCGTGTTGCAATCAGACGCCGGTGTCACCCTCGCAGCGGTACCTGGTTGCGCTACCGTCGTTCACGACCAATTTGTGTGCGTGTTGGTGTACGCAGATGGTGTGCGTGTGAGCGGCGTTCAAGTTGGCGCGCTGCGCTGCTCGCTGTATTGCTGATTAAGTTGGGTTACGTTAGGTTAGGTAAGGCTAGATTAGGTTAGGTAAGGTTATGTAACATTAGGTAATAATAGGTAACGTTAGGTAAGGTAAGAAAGGTTAGGTTGGGTTAAGTTAGGTTAGGTAAGGTAAGGTTAGGTGAGGGTAGGTTAGGTTAGGCTAGGTTAGGTTAGCCTAGGTAGTGTTTATTTTAGTGCTGGCGCGCGCAGGAGAGTTTACGTGAACGCAAATTAAGTGGTCGTGAACGACGGTAGTGCTACCCGGTTAGTAGTGAATGCAACGTGTTATCTCTGCGCCCCAGCAAAGTATTGCGGAATATTCTGCAAGCTTGAACATATACATTTTGGCGGAGCCTTATTTTGGCTGTATTTTAGGATAAAAAGTTGAGACAACTACGCAAAAGTGCTACGCAAATGCTAAAAATTTAGCAATATATGGCAGTTCTGGACTTTGTAGTATGAATTGTTGAGTATCAAAATAGATGTTTGTAAACAAAGGCAGTGTTACCCGACTCATAACCCTAAAATTTAGGAGGGTTATCGTCGGTGTCGCACGGTGTTACCCAACCTGTGTCGTCTTGGAGGCCAGTGTAGCACATGAGACACCGAAGGCCTGATTGCAACACGCCCAGATGTCTTTGAACGAAACGAGCGAAACTCGATGCAACACCAACAAGTCTAGACGGATACACACGGTGACACGGTGACAATTTATACATCCTCGTGGACACTGCGCGAGCGTAATCACGCAGAACGAAAAACTGACGCGAAGAACCTCATCGCGCACGAAAATAACTAGTCTGAAAAGCAGGCAGACACTGCGCTATTCAGATGTATACATAATCCACCGGCGCTCCATGAAGTTTATTTTCTTTTCTGGCGATCTAAAATATTCTTTCAATACCGCGTCGAGCACTCTAGCGACAACAACCACCACATGGCCGTTTTAAACTTTGATGTAATAAATGAGGATTCCAGCACAGCGCATACCGTATTTTGCAAAACCATAGACCCCAGACTAGCCCAAGTAATAAATGTTAGCCATCACAGCCCCTAATTTGTAACCTTAACGTAATTTGAATCGCTCACTCTGAAGAATTTGCAAAGGTTTCAAAAGTTTGACTAATCTTGCAATCGATTCATCGGTTAAGCGCTGTTGCCGTGCAATGAACACCACCGATGATTCTGATCCAGTTTGTTTATGCAATTCTATCTCGCGTTTTTTTTTGCTTTTTTCTAACTATTAGATTGTCATTGTCTACACTAGTTTGCTTTAAATTTCTTGATGGCTATCATATTTTTCTACGTTATCTATGGGCAGTTTTGTTGTATTATTCTGCTCTTATCCTGTGGCTGGCAGAGTAATGGACGAGCCGCAACGTTGGTATCGAATTCAACTTCGTTGGCACTGGAGATGTCAATTGACTTTATTCAAGAATCACTTAGCCCAAGCTCGACATAATATCAAATGACTAATTCAGATTGGTAAGAAACGCATGTATACTAACTGAAGCAAGTTCAAACTGAGCTGGAAGAAAATAAAGTGTACCTACACTGAAAAAAAAAAAATGTAAACAATGCCGAACTAAGACAAGACCCACAGCATATATTTTTAGAAGGCCTTGACTAAGCACTTGGTCATCTGGGAAAGAATTTTTATCTAGGCCTTGACTAAGCGCTTGGCCATCAAGGAAAGTATTTTTATCTATCAAATAATTTGGTTCTCACATATCTAGTAAATCTCAGCGATAAATTTAAACAGACAACGGCAATGCATCAAACGCAGCCGTACTGGAGCTCCAAACGTTCCTGCAAATAAACCGAAAGCTTTGCGAGCCACCGATTAACTACCGCATGTCTGCTGTCCCACAGCGCTTTTGGTCGCAGAAAATACCAACACGTTTCTTATGAACTGAGGCGTATCCTACTCTTTAATGTTTTCCGGAAAGGGAGAACGCACCTGTTTCCCTAACAGGAATGTCTCCAAAATGATTGAATTTAGCGCATGACTGGGAAGCCTACCAAAATTCCCATCTACATGAGAGGTAGCGAGGTACTGCGGCGCAGAGCGTCCCGTCATTTCCATTTCAGAGACTGACATTAGCGATTGGGAATCTATAATTGTCTGCCTTCAAAGTACGTCAGCGTGATTAGAAAGCGACGTTTGACCACAGTTTTACAACCGTAACAGCCCATTAGGAACTGAGACTCGACCCTTCCATTAGAAATACTGGTGGTCTTCGGATCGTTGAGCTAAACTATGCCTTTGTGCACAGAACGATTTAGCCAGTGTACGAGGGAAGGCTGAAGTTATATACGAGTACTGGGTCTCAAAACGTACGCACAAACTTAATAGTCGTAGACCGAAGAAAAGGAAACCATTGTGTGTGTATGTCAGGAAAGTTCAAAGAGCGTCGGTTCTCAAGAAGTGCAAGTTTAGCAATCAGACTTGGAGAAAAGGAACCACTGTACTTGCATATCAGGGAATTTTAAAGAGTACTGGTTGACAATATGTGCAAGTTAAAAATTCCGATGTCAAGAAAGGTACTACTGTCCGTGTACGTTGAAATCCTAACAACGTCTTTCCACAGCGTGCGACGCATGTGCACGCGCGTCATCACTCGCACAGCTGGCGACGAAATTATTCAAACACTCTTCAATATTGAATATTTTTACCAATTTCTGAAAACCTATAGTATTTGTACTGTCCAAAATTTTTATATACTTATAAGTACGGAAATGGAGTATAAAATTCAAGCTTTAGAAAAATCAGCTGCGTCGAAGAATTATCCATATAATAAGGGTTCAGTCAACTAGATCGTCAAAGTCGATCTTAGCCAAGTCCACTCGACCTCAATTGACCGGAACTGCACAGAGGAACTTTGGCTTCGTCCCACTGAGTCGCGCTGCAGGTGTTAGAAACAACCAATTGAACCAACTGAAAACTTCATTTTACACATAATGCTGAGTTCTTGGAAGTCTCACAGATGATCGAATAAGGCCAACGCTAGAAGCTTGATTGAATGTGTTGAAGCCAGGGTCCCTGTATGAAGTTTCAGGCAAGTCAAATCAGGTGGGTTTGGCTTAGCTTGACTTTGTAGGCCCAGGCGAACGTTCCTAATTCTACTGGTTCCTCCGTAATTTTTTGTTGTTGCTTAAACCCTGTTTGGATGATCATTTAGCAGTGTCACTGAGCAGTGTCATTTGCGAGTGGCGTGCAGATGTACGCTTGAGCCTTGAACGTAGTCCGTGAATGTCAGTCATTGGTACCTCTGTCAGAGGAGTGTAAAGTCTAAATGAAAAAGTTTTGCCAAACGGAAAATCAATCAAATGTAAGTAAGTACAACAGTGTCCCTGTTGAATTCAAAACTGGAGATGAACGATCATTTTCAAATCATGCAAGACAAATGCAGACTTTTCCAAGTTCGTCGTGAGCTTATGTTATGCTGTACCATATGGTACCGCCATATAAAGTACTTAAAAAGTCCTTTTGAACGGGCCCACCTCCATGTGACGGGTTTGTTTTATAATTTAAGCTGTAACAGTATTGTATAGAACTGAAAGCTTGCACTTTGTGAAGTGCTCAATGAAACATTATCAGTAGTAAAGGTTCTACTCCCCTGAATCGTCGCAGAGCTTGTGGGGTCTGCTTTCTGTATAAATTATACATTTGCCCGAGTCATCCACTGTCTGATCGATTTTCTTCCGGAGTCATTTGTTTGGGTGAGGTATACTCGGCGTACTGGTGGTCTTACTGAGTTTGCCTTAGAACCGGTACGATGCCATACGGGCCAGTATTTTCGTTCATTTTTTCCATTGTGTGTGGATGTTTGGAATGGTCTTAATGGCTCTATCTTTGCTGGTGCGGGCATAGCTGGTGCAGCTTTAAACATATGTACACAGAGCTATTCTGTGATCTCGGTTCTTCTCTTTTTTTTTTCTTCCCTTTGCTCGCTGGGCTGGTTGCGTGGGGCTTTGTTAACCTCATGGAGTTTCTGCATTTCCACGTCGCCAGTCTAGTGTAATTTAGTAATAATAATCATCTCATCTCCATCGTGCATAAGCATCAGTTGACAAGCGAAGTTATCAATACACAGACTAATGAAAACACAAACGAACAGCTTCAAGATGATTTCATTTTAAAAAGCCTTCTGGGCTCCAAGTTTTCTAGCTATTGAGTATCGATGAAATTTTGAGCGGCTGGACCTATGTAAATGAAACTTGTATCCTATATACCAACTTATGATAAAAAAAAAACAAAATGACTGTGACGTCATCATTCAGCCAAAGTTTTCTCGCAAAAATACTGAAGAATTCTCCTTTCTGTGTATTCTTAATCTGTGTTATCTACATTCCATATAATTCTGTTTGTTCTTCCGTTAGTTAAGTAGTTACTTAGCTACTTACTTGGTACAACCATGACACTTCATTAGTAACAGATACATATAGGGAAAAAGTAAGGCATCTTTGAGGTATCCTTGATACAACCTGGGAGGGGATCAAAAGCAGGAGTCAAGTTCAAATTTAAGCTGCTACTGCTCGCAGGTCTTAGGTAGAATGCCTTCGCAGCTGCTTCGGCATTATGACTCTATTCTAGACCTACTATGCCATGGCAAAATTACGGACGTTTTTAATTAGATTTTGTAAAAGCATTTGATAAAGTAGATCATGGAATACTATTATTGAAACTCTCCAACATGAGCATCCGCGGAGAATGTCCTAGATGGAAATGAGATAAATAAATGAGCCCAAAGTATAATTATAAATAATAAAGTATCCAAATGACAGTCGGTACTCAGTAGAGTTGTACAAGGTACTGTGATTGGTCCAACACTCTTCCTCATTACGATAAATGATACAGGGCACCAATGCAAGCTTGCGTTCCCTCTTCGTTCGTTGATGACACACGGATATTATTAGCGGTACAGTCAATGAGTGACGTACGGAATGTGCAACTACATGTAACATCTTCCATTGGGCATCGATTTGCAACATGATTTTCAACGAAACAAAATGCGAACAGTTACGATACGAGAAAAACTCTTCCCTTACTGAATCTACGTCTTATATGACGAGAGATGGGAGCGTAATCGAGAAAAGTCCAGCTTTAAATGACCCTGGGGGTGAGAACACAAGATAATACCGCTTATGAAGATTTCGTGGCTTGAGTTGTTACCATAAGCAAGAGATGGACCAGTCGATGAGTGCTTCAAACTTTCTCTTCACGAGAGACAGGCACGATGCCTTCCTTATAATAATTATGGAAACAACCGATACCGCTAAGGATAGACTACTGTTCACCTCTATGGATGCCGATCAAACGGAAACACCTAGAGCACCTCGAGATTATCCAGAGATCGTTCACAGCTAAAATCCGCTATTTGCAAGAAGTAAACTATCCCGAAAGACTTACCACCTTCATATTTACTCAGTTCAATGGAGGGTCGAGCGCTTTACGATCATATGTGTTTGAAAAATTCTAGAGGGAATTACGTCAATGAACGGATCAGGGAGTCATTCAGACCGCGTATTGGTCGTACTCGGGAAGTGCGAATTCCGATCAGAAATGGTGTCGATGCCATAGCCATGAAGCAGTCTAATAATAGTTTTGGGGTCTGGGGGCAAGGTTATTCAGCAAAATGCATCGTCACATTCGTAAAAGGTTGCGTTAGCATCGCCTGTATTTCACAAAGTCATTGACACTTGGACACAAGAGGTTCTTACGAACTTAGGGGCGTTAAGTTACTTTAGTTTTCTAGTTTAGCTCCGTAATATCAAAAGTAAAAAATCATTAGCCAGGAAACTGTGTTTCTTAGAACACTGTTCACCCCAAACTACCCTAAGATGTCAACTTTGCTTTTTATGACCAGCTGGTTATAGCGACCAAGTTAAGAGAGACGGAAAAACGTTTCGGGCATAGCTATCTGATAGGTATTTCGTGAAATATTAACATCCGGTAATTTAGCTCATTGTATTACTATATATTTTGTTACAAGTTTCGTCGTTGCTGTCGGAGAGACTCGCGTTTCGACATGGCTTTAAAACAGCTAAACCAATAACTTAATATAGTTGCAACACTTCAATACAAACAGTACCGCTAGAATCAATGGCGACTCGCGAGATTCCATAGCCTAAACAAGTCTCTACGACTACACCAAAAACATTGCCTGCATTTGTTGACATTAATTTTTAAAGAGAAGAGATATGATCGTTAATAAAAAGTATATCTTTCAGCAATAATGCAAAACACCGAAAGTAAAAAGGACAAATTTTAGCCTGTATGTAAAAAACACAAAAGCACGCAATATCCGCAGCGACAGTTTTTCTGGTATACACAGCAACGTTACCAGGAACGCGTAGCTGCGCTGCCAATCGAGCAGCGCGTTATTTTCTCATTTTGTAGCTTTGCCACCTCGATCGTCATTTCCAAGACGCTCTTGGCACTTTATTATTTGTCTGTTTTTCGTCTACTTTCCCAACTTGTCGTTCCAAGGTGCACTGAGCCAGCTTTGGAACATCATCGAGCATGCTTGGCTACCACGTTTCTATCAACATACTATAATAACCCTTATTCATTTCTCTATCTGATGGCTCTTGTAGAGAAAATGAGAGCCTTCAGCAGTACAGTATAATAGTGAGGACATTCCGGGCGAGCTCCACCGCACCTCACCGATTGACGCTAACGTGACTCCATAACGGCGCCGGCCCGTTTGTCGCCCCTCTTTGCGGCACCGTTGCTCGCCTGAATTAATTTAGGAGCCCAAACAGTGGACGAATTTACCTCAGGTGTATATCACACGGGGAATTACTTCACACATTACCATGAAAGTCTCGTTAGGCTCAGTACTCCGCAGGGTCTGCTTCAGTCTCCCGAGTGTACGAGGCGCGGGAAGCCTTTTGGCGTGATGTGCACTGCGCCTTCTTGCCTTTGCGCTGAAAAAAGCTTGTTCCAAAAAAAATAAGAGCGCCTTCAAGAAGAATGAGTGCAGTCCTAGCGAAACACGAGCAGGCCAAGACAAACATTCGTGTCTGTGAACGGTAAGGCGTGCTGGCTTAGGGTCAACACTCTTAGTGTAGGCGCATTTGTAATTTCGTGTATTTTTTTTTGTTAAAAGTAAAATCTTGCCTGATTTTTAAAGAAGGTATCATAAGCTTATAAAAAAATAGGGTGCCATTTTTTCTCAACATGCTAAGGGTATGAAATTCAAGATGGCGGCCGCAAATGACCACAGAACACAAATAATCTTGAATCTTCAAAACTATATGCGATAAAACCATAAATGATATGCCTACACCTATGTTTCCTGACACAAGGAAAGGAAAAGAGCATCAGGTGGTACTAC
>LQNS02278143.1:4637779-4657963 GCA_001587735.2 Parhyale hawaiensis | reverse complement strand
TTTTTCTATTCTTTTGTTTTCTCCACCCGCTGGGCTGGTTGCGTGGGGGTTTGTTAACCTCATGGAGTTTCTCCGTTCCTGCGTCGCCAGTCTGGTGTGATTTAATAATAATAATAATAATTATGACATCTTTTGATATTTACAGTAAACATATTTCCCAATAGTTGGTGAAATAAACAATCTCATTTTGTAGAAGAGAAGCTTCTCAAATTTGTGGTATGGTCGATTTGTAATGAATGCCAAGTAAACAGCTGATGGAAATGTCAATGATATTTATTTGGTATACGGCTGAGCAAGATGATCAGAATAGACAGCAGAGCTGAAGGGTGAGTCGGAACAGCTTGCAGATATGAAGTGATGAAGCCCTGGCAGAAGTGAAGTGATGAAGCACTGGCTGCCATGAAGTTATCTACCAAATTAAGCATAGAAATGATACAGCAATGGGAGCAGTGAAGTGATGTAGCATCTGCGACCGTGAAGAGATTTGAATTGAACATTGCCAGCAGTGAAGTGATACAGCATTGGTAGCAGTGAAGTGATATAGCATTGGTGCCATTGAAGTGATACAGCACTGGTAGCCGTGAAGAGTTGGAGGATTGGTAGTCATGAAGTGATACAGCATTGGTAGCCGTGAAGTGATACATTAGTAGCCGTGCAGTAATACAGCATTGCTAGCCGTGAAATGATCTAGCATCTTCAACAGTGAAATGATGTAGCATTGGCAGGCCTAGAGTGATCTAGCATTGGCAACTGTGAAGTGATGTAGCATTGGCCGTAGCATTGGTGACGCGAGGTCGACTGCAACTACACTTACTCCTCTGGGACCAGTGGGTCTATATCTGCAGCACAAACCAGTGCGTGTGGGTTTCCCAGGAGAGGGTGTGGTCAGAGTTGACTTTACCTTTACATTGGCTGCTGTAAAGTGATCTGACATTAGCACCTGTGAAATGATGTAATGTAGGCCACCATTGAGCAATTTAACGCCGGTAACCATGAAGTGATGTAACATTGTCATCTATTGAATCATATATGTAATACAGGCAACTACGAAGTGATATAAAATACCTAGTCGTATAATAAATCACGTAATGTTGGCAACCACGAAGCGATGTAAAATAGTCGTCAACTCAACGATGTTATGTAGGTAACCATGAAGTGATTAAACATAGTAATCCATTATATCATGTTATGCAGGTAACCATGCCGAGATGTACCAGTAACACAAACAACATGAAGCGATATAACACAGACAGCCATGACGTGTTGTAGTGTAGGGAACAACAATGATGTCATTGAACTTAGGCAACCATGGAAAAATTAAACTTACGAAACTATGAAAGTAATTCAACTTAGGTAACCATTAAGTGATGTAACACAGGCAACCACAAAGTGGCGTAGTGTTCCTATAGGTTGCTATGTGAAATGACATGGTGTAACTGTAGATGGTTCCAGTGATGAAAGGTTGTATCAGCCCCAAAATGTCATTTTAATGTCTTTTAATGGTTGTCATAGTATCTTTCTCTCGTGGTTAATTATGCATTTTTTGTTCATGGATACTAATGTGGTTTAATTCTGTAGCATAACTGTGGTTTTAAACAAGTCTTTCAGTATTACTGAGACTTAGTAACTTTCCTGGCGACTCTAGAGATGAGCTCTACCGAAAGCTCTACATACACCAATTTTTGAGGTTATTGCTTCAAATCCGTCGTTGGAAAATACTCAATTGTATGTGATAATAAAGTACATTACATGTAGTATCTATGTGCCATTTTTTTCTATGAAATTTTAATATTCGTAGAAATGATGATGAATATTCAATTATTCTCGGTGTCCGAAGGTATGATGTATATCGCCTACTGAAGATAAATGATTGTGAATTCAGATTCCCTGCTCTGCAACATATTCCTTACGTTACGACAAAGAAATTAATCTTTGTTTGAGGTCTCTGTGATTACTAGAACTCATTTTATTAACTCTTATGTAAATCGGCCTCCAGGCCCAATTGCGAGAGACCGATTCCAGTGTCCAGTCAATGAATGGTGTGATCTATGTCTACAGTATAGTCAGAGCCTGGCACGATGGCCATCGCCGATTATACGATGGCGATGGTGTGTAGACCATTGCCAAAGGAAAAACTACGATGTTAAGATGGAACATAGCAAAAATCCATCGGCGATAGCGATGGTCCGATGGAAACAATCGGCGATGGCCATTTTCTCCATTGGCGATGGTGTTTTGAGGAAGAAATGGTCCGATGAAATGACTGAACATGCCATCGCGATGGCATACGATGGGCATCGTCATAGGTTGTACTTCCGATGCCGAAGAAATAAGGCTAAAACTACAGAAGAAACAACCTTACGAGTTTGAAACAAACTTTTTAGTAATAACAAAACAAAGAGAGGGTGACAAAGTTAATTTTAATGCATTTCCCAGATTTAACAATGTCAGTTAATAATCTGGGCCTTACATTTCGCACCTTTTATCAGCTAGGAATAGTATTACTAGCTGGTTTGAAAATCGCACACAGGCCGAGGTTATAAGAGGTGCTACGTTTATTTGATGTTTGTGGTCTGAGATGTTTGCGTATTTGAAATGTGTTAATGCGATGGTCCATCGCCGATTGTGACGCCTTACGATGGCGATCGCCGACGGTCATTTCATCGCTGATAAAAAGTGGCGATTTTTGGTTCCGATGCCGATGAAGCGATGGTATTACCATTGATTTTGTCATCGTACCATCGTTACATAATCGGAGATGCCGACCTATGACAAAAGTATTGCGCATGCTGCTTTATGCTGCTTGTGGTAACATACGTTCACCTACCTATCCGTCTGCACATTACGCTGCCGTTATTACATCGAGAAATTGTAACTTTGCAAGAAGCCCTGATTTTGGATGTCAGAACTTTTAAACGTATCTATATTTTTCCGATTCTTGATTTTTTCGTTATTTTGATGTGAAAACTTAAGTAGGTATTTTCCATCGGTATCCTAGCCCTACATATTCACTGTGTATCTGCGTCACATAATTCACTTTCCATGTTTGTATACTGTACTTCCTCGATGAAAGGAAGACTGCCACAGCTATGTATTTATATAGAAAGTATTACTTGGAATTTCTTGGACGGTTCTTACACGTAGCTGCTTCTAGCTATTTAGTTATCTTACAATGGTGAAGTATCGAACGGCTGGAGTTAACTACATAGAACTGGTATCCTGTCTATACCCTTATAATGTAAGCAAAAGAGCGACGGCTTCATCCTAAACCTCGGATGAGATGTAACTGGTGTAAATCTCAGCCCATCTAGTGCAGGTGTCTACGTCAGGAACTGGCAGTAGCCTTTAACCCCGAATATCCCAACTTTGGCTACCACTAGGCTGAGTGATTGGCTGATAGCCAGTTCTCCGGTCCAATTAGATGGATTGCACCCTATCGACCACTTATTAAAGCACAATTAAGCTGGCTCGCGGAACCTACTGGCAAAAAATTAGGGTTCAAGACGGGATGAAAATTTAAGACAGTTCGTAAATTGGATACCAGGTGTTATATGCATTTAGTTCACTAAAAAATTATAAATCAGTACACGACGACTATAGGTGCAGCAAAGACAGTTGAAGAAACACGGTATGAATTCAGAGCTCCCACTCACTGATCAGGGTTGGTTGGCTCAAACCAAATGGTTTAAACCAACTAAAAAATCCTTGGTCTAAACAAATAAAAAAAACCTGGTTTATTTAGTTTTTATTTATAAATATTGCATAATAAACAATTTTACATCTACGTATATGTGCGTTCTTTATGGGCAATTCTTTAGCAATTTTCGACCACATACACCAACCCCCCCCAAAAAAAAAAAAAAATTGTCAGATCTTGCTGTTGTCTTTCTCTTGCGCCCACATCACACTTTGCATGGCGGTACGGTCCCAGCAAGGAGTGCGGCAGCTGATTCTTTAAGCTTGAAGAGGGACACTTGGCTGGCATTCAGTTCAACAGCTACGCGGTTCACCGTCACTCCTTGCTCGATTAGGGTGGGGGCCAGAGTCTGTTTTTTAACGGTAAGCTTCTTCCAACCCATTGTGATGCTGTGGTGGCTTTTGGTATGGTGTCAAAAGAAGTTTGAAAATAGAAAAGTAGAGGCCCGTGGACGAGCGCAATGTACGGGTTCGAGCAACAAACGCGCCATACCGTCCTCCTTTCTCTTCTATTATGGCGGGAATTCGAAAACAAAGTCAACGGTGAATTATGTGATAACTTTGATTTTGCGGCCCATAGGCAAACTCTGTTTTTGTGGCCACTTTATGTATCGGTAAAAAATTAGACATATTTAACGGTAACATTAAATGCTAGTTAGATCAAGGAGTCGAAACTTTTTGAGGAGTCAGAAATTCTTGAAGACCAGCAGTCGGAGTCGCACTTGACCATGCGACTACGCAACCTTGTTTTTAGCTCATGTCTCGGATGTACCTACTACAGGGTGTCCGAAAAAAAAAAAAATTACCAGCAAGAAAAATGAAAACATGCCGTAGCATGGACACAATATACTTTGAAGCTGTTTCATTAATGTCATTTTACTGCGGGTATATTCTTTTCGGACACCCTGTACTTTCTTTGTTCTTTGAGGATAAACACGCCTTTGTCAAACTCCGTTCCTTCAGCATTGTAGATAAGTCTGCTTTGAAAGTTCTACATGTTATTTTGTCCTTCTTCATCTGGTTCTCATCCGCTGCAGCACCTGCTAAAGTTTCACTCTTGCCATATTTTGTATTTTTTGCTGTATACAATATATATATATATATATATATATATATATATATATATATATATATAGCAGAAAATATAGCCCGCTCCCCCACGATTCTAAATAAAAGTTACTTGTTCTTGAGTGCATTCTAAGTTTCCTGTTACCTTTTTTTGTGTGTGTCTTTTTCTTCCCTGAGACCTCCGAGCAAATGTAGCACTTGAGTTTAGACACAGCGCTCTCATTTCCTGTTTTTCGCTCAGAACAGTAGCTCATAGCACAAGCAACTGAACATGAGCAAATTTTCAGCATATTTGCTTTAGTATTAGTGACAACGATGATAACTCGGAAGAAATGTATACCGCAGCGCGCGCCTCCGCTAATTTTTCATTCAAATCTAGGAGTGAAATTTCACTACAATCTGTCTAGTGATGTCAGAAGCAGGGTTGGCAAAACACATGTTTTTTTTTAAACCAAAAATCATGGTTTTGTGGTTGAATTAAAAAATAAAAGATGGTTTTTGTTTTATTTGGTTTTATTAATATTTTGCAGTTTTTCTAGTTCTAGGAATTTTATCCAGCATTAAATTTTTAAAGGATTCTCTGCTTTGTAAACATGTACTGTAGCTAGCAAGTCCTCAACAATCTTAGTTACTTCATTTCAACTTCCTATTGTACCTAGAAGAATGATATTAAAAAAAAAAAAAAGTCAAGCAAAAGCAGTTAGCACAGTGCCTGTATTTGCTATGGTTACATTCAATATCCAGTCTGTAGAGATGCTGTGATTTATAATTATTGCAATATAAAATTATTTGCATAGCTTAGACACTCTTCAAAATACAACTTGCGAATTGAAAACATAGTAACTAATGAACGAAAATAATGGAAAAAGCTATGAAATCGTTTTATAAAATTAGAAACACCTAAAAATATAAATACATCTCGATAGAAATAGGTAGTTACTAGCTATAACTAAAAGCAGAGTATTGAACTGAAGAAAGTGAAATAGTTATAAGCCTACATCCTTCTCATGAGCTCACCAGCTGTCTAATGCAACTATAACTACTACTTATCAGTAGCTGCTAGCTTACCAGAATATAATATATAAGGTATGCACCTCTGAAATGAAATAACACAAAATTCTATAGATTAAAAGTTTTAATAAACATAAGATTAGATTAGATAGGCGACAGTAGACGAACCAATAGGCCCATTCTCAAGGAGACTCCGAAACTTACGCCCCGGCCCTCTATGACCTATTGCCATTGTGTTAGTAGGATATAAAAGACTGGGGAAAAGAGAAGAAAAAAAAGAGGAGGGAGAGGAATTTCAGCAAAAGAGACGATCATGAATCCACGCAATCATGAGCAATAGCCGCTGATATGCTGAGTTAAAGATCTCAGACTGTGTAGTTGGAGCGGAAGAGAGAAGAAGACGGATCAGGGAAGCCTCAGTGGCTTTGGTCGTTAAAAGTGTACGACTCCTGGAGAAGAAATCCTTGGCTGTGGGGGGTGTCTCTTCCAATGTATGTCAAGACGATTTTTAAACGCGTCGGCTGATTCCGCACTAACAACGTCGGAAGGGAGTCTATTTCAAAGATGACGATATGCATATGAAATACGGAGAGAACTGCTGCCTTAAGGTCGTTCTTCGAGCTTTATACTTGGGTTTTTGACTGTTGTTTTACAAGCGATCGTTAGGTCTCTTTCCATTGGTATATTTACAGTACGCAGAACATATCATTATTATTGCTTAATTATTAACTCTCTAGTTGTATGATTTCGTATTTCAATACATTTAAGATTAGAGAAAGGTTGTCTTTCCTTTTTACAAATGAAAGCGATTAAACTGTGTTAGAGTATTTTACTGCTTAAACTGTTGAAACTATTTTGCATGGTTTCTTTATACATATCATGTTTTCCTAGCCAGTGAGGATTGGTCTGAAAAGCAACTCCCGTCATAAACTTGGAATAGGTGTACTGTAATTATTTATATGTAGCGGGATGTGCATTCTCAAATTTAATGCCAACGCTAATCGTTTCGTCCCCATCTCAACAAGAAGACTATATGCATAAAAGCACCACAAAATACCAAGACGCTGTTGTTCAATGACTTCAAACTTTCAGTAATATTTTAAGATTACTGCAGCTGTCTGTTGTTTTTCTCTCTCTTTTCCAGCTACGCAAATACAGTTCTGACTCTCCCCCTTACAACATGCTTCAAATTCGGAGCTATTGAAAACAAGAAGAACTTTAATAAGTTCGACATGTTGAGAGTCTTCACACTTAAAAGATGAATAATTGTCAAAAAGCAGCTCATTAGCATTCCGTTTTTAGGAGCGCTTGCTTTAATTGAGGTAGGTAAACAGCACAGACCATTCCAGAGTCTTAATCTTTATTGAAGTGTTTGAAAACTGGACTTAGCTTGTCTTTATTCTATATAAGTGCTAAAGAGAGTTCAACGATGTGGTCGTGAACGACGGTAGTGCTACCGGGTCGCACTACCGTGGTTCACGACGATTTTGCGTTCAAGTAAGCTTTCCTGCGCGCGCCACCACTAAAATAAGCATAACCTAGCCTAACCTAACCTTACCTAACCTAACCCAACCTAACCTTTCTAACCTTACCTAACCTAACCCAACCTAACCTTTCTAACCTTACCTAACCTAACCCAACCTAACCTTTCTAACTTTACCTAACGTTCCTAACGTTGCCTAACGTACCTAACGATCCTAACGTTACCTAACCTAACCTAACCAAACCTAACCTAATTTCATCAGCGATATAGCGAGCAGTGCAGCGCACCAAATTGAACGCTGCTCACACGCACGCGATCTGCGTACACAAGCACGCTCACAAGTCGTCGCGAACGACGATAGCGCTACTGGGTTGCGCTATACGAGTCCCATTGCAACCTTCATATTCTCTGTTGTAAGTGTACACACATTATATGTCTACTGCACCGTATATGTGTGAGGGCCACTGATTCTTCAACAGCTTGGTCCATTACTGCCAGGTCGCACGCGTTCTACATGTCCTTCTCTCCTGTATTCTAACAGAAGGGTCCACTACGTGCCAGACCGTGCGAGTTCTACCTGCCCCCCCCCACCTGTTTCCTCGGCCGTAGTCACCCAACAGTAGCCCCAAATGGCGCCCAAGCGGCCCCGTGGCATCAGCTATGCCGTCCCCGATGAGCACTCGCAGGAAATTGGTCATATTTTGAAGAAGTTCTTATCGAAGCCCTCCAGCTGCGCTCACTAGCGTCTCTAGGAACAGCGGGTTTGTACCGCTACTTCACTCTCCACCAAACGACTCTGATATAATAATGACATTGTCTTTCCTAATTGCTTCGGCCGTCCGCGCCACAGTATGAGGCCTTGAAACGATCCAAAAATTTGTCATGGCTCGGACCTAAGTGATTCTTATTTTCTACGGCAGCATTTTATGGAAGTGACCGCACGGTGTTCGCTTTACGACGCTAATAGAGGGCGCTAAGAGATTCTAAACCAGCACTGAGGTAAATGAGACGATGGGGAACCGTATTTTTGGCCAGTGTCATAGAGATCAGTTGGGAGGCAGAATTTTACCTCATACGCGTATTTCATCGTTGCTTTAAAAACGAAGAGGTGGCAACGGAGCAAGTCTTTGGGAAATAGCATAACGGTAGAACGGTACCTCGATCTCCTGCTTTTGAGAGACCACATTTTTCTCATGCGCGTTTTAGGAACTGTACCCCAATCTCTTGCTTTTTGCAAGACAGCATTTTTCTTGTCCGTGTATTTCACCGTTTTTAAGGACAAAAAGGTGGCAACAAAGCTTCTCTTTGGAAGAGAGTAGAACGGCAGTCAGACCCATGGCCTCTGGAAGGCAGTATCTTGCTCACATGCGTATTTCATATTTCTTTATGAAAGAGGGGGCAATGACGAACCTCTTTCACAAGCGGCATAACGTGAGGATGGAAATTCAGGCCCACAAGTAGAGCGATCTGACGGAAGTGCTGTAAGATGGATTCTTCCTTCATAGGCGTATGATGTTTTAATGGAAAACAAAACAGGTCACAATGTAGTAACGCGTGTACGAGAAATAATATTTTCCAGTGCTCCCTGGGACAGCTCAGAAAACTAAAATATGGTATAAGATAACTAGAAATTCTGACTTGGTTGTTTATTGAGGCAATAGTTTCCTTGGGAAGCAGCTGCTTGTGGTTACTGGCACTAATACGCTATAAAAAATATTCCTCAGATTGAGTGCCAGAAATATAAAGACAGCAAAAGCAAAAAAAAAAAAAAAAAAAAACATCAGAAAATATTAAGATCTATAAATAATTATTAAGACGCTAGTACCTACCTACCTACCTTTACCTAATTTTTGTATCAAGCTCTTCATCGATAACATATTGAAGGAAATTTGAGATATAATTCGATTGTATCTATGACACAGAAGCTGACGCCGAGCTCAGCTAAATGAACGTCTACGCTAAATTTAATGGTGATGCGGGAAATACAATTGGACTATGACGCATATATATTTCCCGTCCTCAGAGAAAGAGTGTTGAATATACCTTTCAGAAGCAAAGAATCTGGTGATGGTGACCCACACGGGCAGGTATGAACGGGGTCAGACAGCGCGAGGTCTATTACCAGCTAAATAGCACCTGAATTTTGTGAAATAATAAGAAGAAAAAAGATGGTGATGATGATCCAACGGGTCACGGGTAGTTTACTATAGCATGAAACTTGATAATATTTGTTAATTACCGCGGAATTTTCAGGGGTCCAACCTGAAAGGCAACGCCAGACCGTAAAAGTTTCACGGGTGCAGCTAGTCTTTATTTACGCTAGTACGTACGAACCTACCTACCTTTTGTGTCCCGCCCTTTAATAATAGATAGAAGGAAATTCGAAATTCGACTCTGAATGTGAATCATTTCACCCGCATCATATCTACCGCTTTTCATTTTTTTTTCAAAATACGCTCGCTCTGCAGTAGCGGATAACATTCGTAATAAAGCCAGATGCGTAGCTAGAATACGCCACGGGAGAACAGAACGGGTAGCATTGGACATCTCTGGCTCTAAGGTATTTTTTTGAAGCCACTGTGTTCTAACGGTATTTTATGATTTGGTGTGGGAGAGTATCCGCCCCAAGAGTGCGATACCTACGAAAATACAATGACATATTGAAAACAAAAGATTACGCTGCTGCGACTGACGAAATTAACAGGGAATGTTGTACTTCGCATTAAACAAAGTAGAAAAATTATGGGCTACTGATCAATATCCACGGGTCCCGTGGACTATGTGTAAGACTATGAAGATTATGAAGGGCTAAATTATCAGTAAACAGTGAGAAACAAAGCTTGGCCAGGCGATGCACGGCGAGGGATCCTAAATTGACTCTCATCACAGACTGCTTCTCCTGCTCTTCACAGAACTAGTTCTTCAAAATTCTAGAAATAAGGCAAAAAGAAAACCTCGATAGGTGTATCCACTGTACCCTGTATACGAGATAATAAATGATATTTGTTTGTTTTGGAAAAAGTGTGCAAATATATAAAACACTATAAAAAGTACCGTCGTATTTCTATGTCTTTTTATCAAGACACAAGTACGAATTCTTGGCTGACAGAACAAATGCACGATTCGCTGGGGAAATCAGAATACCAGGAAAAGTTACACGAGATGTACGGTAGACGGCGTAACGATAAACAAGCTTAAGCGACGGACGCTAGTTCTAAAGGGGTAAGCAAAGATAGAGACGCTACCTCAGGTTAAATAAGGTAAGTGAAAACATTCACTAACCGTAGAATTTCCACGAGTCCCTCTAGTCGCTATGATTACAAGGAAACAACAAGTGCTGAAGGAAGGTTAAGAATAGAAAAACATTAATATAAGAATTATCATGAAACACAGAGATACAAAGAAGGTACGAAAGGCGTTCAGAAGGCCTAAATGAAATAACCTAGTCCCACTGAAAGCTGAGAGTGTGACTCCTCATTAAAGTGCATGTCCAAGTCTAACGATGATCGCCCCTTTTTGCTAACGGACAAACCTACGACTCCTGAGGCGGTACCACTTCCATCAATATTTCTACCCAGCATAAAAAAATGACGTGTCCATTGCTGAAGTCAGGGAGAGAACGCAGGCAACAGTATATGCACTTAACCATGGCTGTACATAAATCTGTATACCATTATAATGGGCGTCGTGTGTCTCGTACAGCAGCGAAAGAAACTAAACTCGAAGTTGTAAACACGTCAGGACCACCCAGCTCGCGACCCACCAAGTCTGGACGGACACACACATAGACACGGTGAAAACCATACATATTCACGAATACTCTGCTGGTTGTAACTCGAAAACGTAAGTAAAATTTACTCTTATTTTTTTATCTCCTAAATCTCTGTGAATCTTTTTGCTGTGTGCTTTTCTAACGATTCCTTTTAGTTGCTGTAAACTTCAATAGGCAAAACAAATGAAAAAACTATACCTACTCGTTTACTCGTTTATTGTTCTCTCAAATTACAAAACAATTAAAAACATTGTAACAGCCATTATGCTCGAGAACACGCTTACTAAAAGTGCAACACTTATGGGGCGTACATCATTATGAAAAATCACTTATGGAACTATACTTCTAAAAAAAAAACTTCAGCGCAACACTACTCAGTATTATCAAATAAAAAATATCTTGTAGTACGATACAAAGTGAAACTACCTCAGGCACGTGTGTACTCTCAATAATATGCTAGCTACTCGAGAAAGAAAAATCACGCCACAATCATGAGTCCAACAATCAATGCTCAAATAAGAGCTTAACTAGTCTGATTACGAGTGCTCATTTGTACAGGGATACAAACCAGGAATTCTAATTAGTCTAACGCGATGAAGTACATAAAAATCGTTCAAATTACACAAAATACATCATTACAAATAACTCAAGTTGCGACCATTTTCACGCGGAGCCATGATAATTCACATAGCACTTCCGGTAATCTACAACCTAATTTGCCTCTCTTTATCTTACCAGCGCATATTCTTTAAAGTTCACCCTAAAGACATAGTCAGACATCGGTTCCTTGAGAAAATCCGGTAGGGAATTGTAACATCTGGCTGCTTGAAAAGGCATCTATCGTCTTTGCACTTCTAGACGAGTACTGGGTAAGTTCAGCCCCTGGCCCCGAGTGTCGTGCTCATGGACCGGGACCAAACCTACAAAGTATCGCTGAAAAAGCTCTGCATTTGAATGCATAGCGTTGCCTAGAATTTTCATCAAAAAATAATCGTAAACGTCAGGAAATTTCAACAACTTTAAGCGGTCATACATTGGGTTTACAGACATAAGAGGGACATTGTTATTATTTCTCTTTACCTGTAGTGTTAGTCTAAGAATATCATTTACTGCAGTAATAAGTGACCTCAAGAGCTGTGGTGATGAACCTCCCCAAATAATGATACCTTGTGTCAGATGAGGGTATACCAGTGCATTATACAAAATTATTAGTGAATCTTTCGACAAATATTTCCTCACTGCGTAGATAGCACCTTTTGCCTTGTGAACCTTGCTGCAAACTTCATTAATATGGTATGAAAACGTAAGTTTATTGTCTAACACTATGCCAAGGTAGGTACCTGAAAGTTGTCACCCATTGTAATTTAGTTCCATAGAACTCTATATCTGGCAAGACAGGCACTGGTCGCGATGTAAAAAGCATAATCTTTGTTTTTGAGGCATTGGGAGTTAATCTATTGATGTTCAACCAGTGTAGGAGTTCTGTGGTGAAATGTTTAGGCGCTGAACAACATTACAAAAATTAGCATCGTTGATATAAAAAACAGTGTCATCGGCGAAGAGTATAGAATTTACCTAATATTTAACAATGCATATAACTCGATAACTCGTAAAGGAAGTACTCTGGCATGGGCTAGCGAGTAAGTGCCTTTTGTTGCACTTTTTGTGCGTACTTCGCTTTATCTTTACTCATAGCGAGGCGAAGGATATGCTGAATTACTTTATAAGTTTAAACGGCGCTAAGAATAAGGATCATATGATAGATATGGCATTGCACTGAATAGCTCCTGCACAGACAAATTACGCGAAGCCGATAACTCACTCAACTCGGTCTCGTAATGAACGAATTTAATACACGTTTGGTACGGTCACCAGAGTTACAATTCCCTTTTAATCTTGCAATAATCAACGAAGGATAATTTTATCACAATTGTGCCTTACGTTGTGTCAGTAGCATTAAATTCGGCATTTAGTGTTGGATAAGTCAGAAAAAATGTCACAAATGCTAAAAATTCAAATATCCTTTATTTCTTGCTAGATGCTAAAACCAATTTTAGGATACTAAACCTCCCAAAATAATGCTAAATCTAGCATAAAAAAATGTTAAATTGGCAAAACTGCAGTGCTGCACCTTCGCACCTGCTATACTGCTTGTAGTGTGTGGGGCATACTGCCTACTTGCCAGCCTGCCCGCCTGCCTGTCTGCCAGCTCCACTGCTTTTGGTGTGCCAGTACCTTTTAGATGCAAACATCACGTTGGGTAGCGGGCTCTCTGAAGATGACTTTATCTTTATTTTGAAAAAAATAGTCGTGCGGTTATTAATGAGTGTACTTGTTGCTTCCAACACGCGCTCACATCCGCCATGCACTGCAGCCAATCGCCGGCTGAACGTAGAAGATTTGGTCATAACCTTTCCTGCGGGTTTTTGACAGTTTAACGAAATTTCTACGCAGTGATCTTGCAGCGCGCCGAAGTTCAGCACAGAGAACGAGTCACAAGAGCAGCTCAAGAAAAGCTTTAAGGATATGCTGAAGAGTAATTAGTTTACTTAAGGTAGATTAGGTTAGGCTAAATAGCAGCAATTAGTCGAGGTTAAGTTACATTAGGATAGGTCAGTCTGAATCAGATTCATATAGGTTGGGCTGGATTAGGAGAGTTTAGATTAGATTTGGCTTGATCAAATTAGGTTGGGAAAGGTTGACATAGGTTAGATTTCGATTTTACGAAGCCACATTAGGTTAGTTAAGCTGAGTTGGGTTATGTCGGCTTAGGCTAGACCTGGTTAAATTAGGTTAGGTTGACTTATGTTAGGGTAGGTTGGGTTAATCAGATTTTATAGATTTTACAGCTCGTCAAAACCATATCGAACTTCATTATGCAAATGTGCGTATTGTATTGTTCTTGCTTTTACCCAACGTAACGTACTCTAACCCAGCCAAATTTAACTTAGCCCAATCTTACTCTATTTAAACTTCTCCCACTCTAAATTAAAATATCCTAACATTAGTAAATTCATGTTAGGCTTTTGTGGTTTCCTGAATGTATCTATGTTTCGCTGCTTGCGTTCATCTCTCATGCACCGGCAACCTTTTAACAAACTTTTGAACCATTTATACGCTGAATATGCAATTCTGTCACAATGTAAGAATTAAGCTCTCGCTTTGAATGCAGTCATATCAGCACCTCTCGCTCTGCAGCCATCACAATCTATCGCTACCTCATTATTGCACACTGAAAGTCAGAGGCGCCGTTTTTTTTAAGTTACAAAGGAGCTACAATTTTTTCCAGCCAGTATTAATTTCACAGCATTTAATGAAATAAGCAGCTGGGTTACCATAATTTTGGGACTCTTTGCAGAGTTAAATAAATAATCAGAATAAATGAATAAACAAACAAAATAAAATAAAAACCTCATCTACTGGTCTATCACGAAATATCTTGCAGGAAGTCCAATGTTGTTAGAATATCAGTAACGAGATACTTTGTCGGAAGCTCAATGTTCTAAAAGAGACAACGAGAAATCGCGTGAAAGTAAAAAAAAAAAAATTGGCGCAACAGATCAAGTGATGTCTCGCGACATTTCATTGTAATGGAAAATAATCCAGGCAAAATTTCCGGTCAATACAGCGGGTTTCCAGCAAGCGAGAGAATATCAAAAGGAAATACACGAGCATTCGAAGCTTTGAAAAGATGCCTTGATGAGCCATGTGTACAGACGCAAACTTTCGCTGATGGACAACATGCTGAGGGGTTCATAAATCTGTTCCCGATGCTCTCTATCTTATTATAGTCTTTGCAACTTCGTGTCTCCATAAGCTGCTAACATTCTGAGCTAAAATTTACGAGGCAACTTTGGGAAGCGAGTTAGAGTGAGGAAATGCCAAGTTTTGACCAACATGTCGTCGCTTGGGTACAGCCGAGACCACCGGAACACAAGGCCTGATCGTGACGCAGCACTCACGCCCAAACGTTACTACCGGCCTTGCTTAGTGACGTCACTAAAACCGTGATTATACACCAGCCACTGTTAGCTCTGGGGACTCCAAAGGACACAAGTAGCGAAGTTTCTGAGCAAAAGCGAAAAGAAATATTGGTGGCGCGGTCAGTACCGTAGTTATGTCTTTGTCATGCTGGCTGCATGCATATGGCGGCGAACGAGCGCAATTCTCGCATTCACGAATAATAGTTTGCATAACAAAAGCTCTTCCCCTCTCTGCCCAGACGGACCCAAAAGGGAGACGGATCCACCATCTCACGCCCTCAGCCCCAAATCCCAGCGAACGGGGATCAACCGCCTCCTCACGTGTCTTCTTACAAATGTACGGCTGCGAGTCTAGTTAGGTTACGTATATCTTTCAGGTAATCGACGTTCTTTGTATGAGAGTGTATGTTGTTTGTGTAGACAGTGTAGTGAGTACGCTAGAGAGGTTACAGTACAACGGAGATTTTGAGTTTGTGTATCTATAGAAGAGAGGGGGCGGCAGGAAATTACCCCTTTAAGACATCCGATGGCGGTTGCGCCACCGAGAAAACGGCGTAAAAGCTCCCCCTTCTTGACGACGTGACGGTAGAAAAGGCAGAAACTTTCTGTTTCTCCCAATTTGAAAGGTCGCATTGTACACGCCAGGCTAAAACCACTTGTAGCCGTGTTAGAAGAGTGGATAAGTTCTGAAAAAGACTTATTTCAGAGATATTTGCTAACTACAGACCATCACGGAAATGCTATTGATAAATTCAATGCACGAAAATGCACTAAACTTAACTGGTACCAGAAAGACAAAGTCTACTCTCTCGCTTCAGTTACGTACTGTGCAAGTACTGGTGTGGTGGTTACGGATGATGCCTTCAGCTCTGATGCAATGAACCCAGTGTGACCCGGGATATTAAAGCACTATAGTATATCCAACCATCAAGAAGTTATCGCACAAAAGTTTAACCATATCTGCCCATTTTGGCAATTGCGGCAGTTTTCGCAATTTTGGTCATTTTGGTGATTTATACTATCGCGGCCATTTCTGTCATTTCGGCAATTTTGACGAATGCGATCATTATATCTATGGTAACCGAGGCCATTTTTGCCGTTTTGTCTATTATGTTTACAATCATTAATGCATGTTTGAAAAATTCTGGAACGTATCACTGTGAATATCGATGAACAGATTGTAGCCACACATTCAGAAAGAACTGAAAGAACTTATGATATGCGCATTTCAAGCAGAGATGGTAGCAAAAATAAAGTTGGTGGCGACAAAATATTCTAATGGCTGCATTGTACGGGGAGCAAGACTGTTTAACAAAATGTCTCTGTATATTCGAAACACCACTGATATGAAAGTCACAGAGAAAAATATGATGGATTCTTATTGAGAAGAATGTCAGATAGTTCAACGGTCAGCGGATATGGGCACTGTGGAGTTAGTCCAATGCTGGCTCTTTCTTTGGTCGTTAACTGTGAACCAACAGAAGACATCTAGCCGCGGTCATCCTAAACACCGAAATCGGCAGAAATCTACCGAATTCCATCTAAAATATACAGTAATTATTTATTTACATTCCCACACTAAACGAGGGTTATTGCTGATAGGGTTGGTGATTTTTTTATTAGAAAAGATATGAAAAACTATAATTTTTAATTTGATTTATTTGTTTGATTTTTCAATTTTTCGTATTTTCCTAATGTAAAATTATACAATAACTTTTCGTAGTTCTTCTCTAGTGTGCCAAAGACAATGTTTATAAAACACGTGCTTTCCTACTTTCCTCATGCTTGAAAATTTTAACACACAGTGTGAAATCACACTTTGAAAGGCTCGATTTCCGCTTTGAAGGAGAGGGCTTCATAGTCGCTGGAAGATGCGAGTGTGTACGGAAAGTCTGCTCCCTGTCTCGGCTTGTAGATGGTAACTCAGAAAAAATATAGGCCTATATGCAGGTGTGTACATGATTTTTTGAGTTGTTTAACCATATTTTTTCAAAAGTTGTGAATGAGTTCAAATTGCTAGATTGGGTTAAAATGCAAAAAGTAAAGCAAGCTTAACTAGAGCCTTCTGAGAGCCCATACCTCCGCCAAGGATGGCAACGGTAACGAAAAATTCAAATTGGTGCTGAGACCATGATTTTCTTTATATCAATACCAAAATCTAATCATTTATGCCTTTTGATAGTATAAACATTTTCTGTTATTTTCTTGAAGATCCATAAATAAATTTTTGAGTTAAGCTGCTAACAAACATTGTGACAAACAAAAATCAAACACGCAAACGAACCAACCGATCTGCACCAAATTTAATCATTTAGGTCTTCTAACATTACTAACAACTCCTGTAAATTTCAAAAAGATCCATGCAGAAGTTTTTGAGTTACTGTGCTAACAAGCACAAAATCAAACACAGTAATAAACACACGAACGAACAAAGAGATCATCACGAAATATGGCCATTTACTCTTCGTAATAAACCTAACAGCTCATGTAAATTTATTGAAAATTCGTCCATAACTTCTTTAGTTATGGCATTGACAAAAATAAGGCAGACAAACAAACGGATGGACAGATCTTCACCAAAAGTTAATCATCTGCTCCTCTCGACATAGTTAACAATCCCTGCAAATTTTATTAAAATCTTTTCATAACTTTCTGAGTTGTCTTGACGACAGACAGACGTACAGAATTATTGTCAAACACACCAATAGACAGACAGACAACCCCGATGAAAACATAATCTCCTATGACAGTGGTAACTGAACATGAGATTCACAGCATCTCACTGCACAGCTGTGGAGACTGCACTGCAAGGTAATTACTAATGACACATAAATAAAACTAATAGCTACATCTAACTATATTCTAAACTCAAACTATTAGTAACATTTGTTCCTGAAATTGGCGTGAAATTTGGTGCGCATTAATACTACTGAGTAACTAGTAGCTATCTATTGTGTTACCTTATCTGATAATGTTACCGAGCTTATGACCAAGTTTTAAATGTTTTGATTTTGTCTCTGTTTATGATATCTTTATTCAAACTCGAGTTTTTTTTTCACATGTGGTTGGTCACTCAATAGTCCTTCCCCCAATTAAAATCTACTCAAAATAGATGAAAAACACCATTTATTATGTTTTCAGTTCAAGATTATTTCTATTATGACCAATTTCACGATCTATGATACAAGAAACATGTCTCAAACCATAATTTAATAAATTTATCGCAGGTATAATTGAGATTCAAATTACAAGACAAGTATATTACAATACAGACTATAGCTTTAGTATTTTTTATTACATACATTTAATTTTGCCAGCATCAATCTGCCTGGTAAAACTGCAATTAAAATCTTAACACGTCACTTTCAACTTATCGGTGTGAGCACACCTCTTAGAGGTGTGAATGTGTTGGGGTGGGGGTTATTATTTATTTGAATTATAACTCAGGCTCTACCGTTGCTAAGCAGTTCCCTTTTGTATCCAAGTCGGTAGATTTCGGCTGATTTCGGTAGACTTTGGCCGATATCGGTAGATTTCGGTGTTTAGGGTTACCCACCCAGCAGCATGACTCCACACAAGTGAGGTGACGTGCGCAACTCTTCCTGGATTTCGTCCAAAGACCCTCAATGTACTACTTTTCACTGGTCTTTGCAACGTAAAGTTAACGCGATTGCACACACCGACTAGGACAAGCTAGCTTCGCCCCAGAGGAGCCCACGGCTGCACCCAACAAAAGATTGTTAGAACTATGGCGTCAAAGTTTCAGAGCTCACGGCTGCACCCAACAAAAGATTGTTAGAACTATGGCGTCAAAGTTTCGGAGCTCACGGCAGCACCCAACCAAAGATTGTTAGAACTATGGCTGCAAAGTGTCGCCGACGATCTAGCTCACGTTTAAATCAACACAATATAATAAACACCGTCGTGTGTTTGTTTATATATTAATATGTAGGTATTTTTTCTGTCACGCTCTTAACGAAGTAGATGGGCAAAAAATAGGCCAGGCTGGAGACGTCGGAAATCGATGACCAGGTTGCAGAAGATACCGAATGCTGATCCATACCCCTTTAACTGAAGACATGCCTTGCTTGAAACACTTCTTGAAATCGGAACAATATGTATGCAGCTTCTGGAGTCTAATTTTATAACTTTTTACTCTCAGGTCACGACGCGTTAATTCGGCAGATGACTAAAGGAGCACTCACGAGATGATGATTTTTCACGGGTAGTAGACAACTTTTTCTTCTAGCTTACTGTCTTTCTCTTCTTCTTCTTCTACAGCAGTATTATCCCTGTTCAAAGGAGGTCACTGAAACAGATTTTGCTACTCCATGTATTTTGTCCATTACCATGTGTTCCTTTCGCTCCATATCACGCATATCATCTCTCACACTGTTGTTCTCTGTCGGTGTGAATTTTCATAGCCCGAAAATTTCAGCACCTCAGTGAAGCAGATATTTAAGTTCGCAAAACCGTACCTTGGCTACGGAGCGCATAAGTTACATGTATACAAGCTGGCTGGAGTTGCATTCAAGTTTATTGCAGTGTATTACTGAAGATTTACTTCTGCCTCTCACCATATTGAAGACGCACGTCTAATTAAAAAGGAAGATAGGGAACGTATGAGAAGTTCGAGAGTACTACAGTCTCAAGAGCGAAGACGTGCTACGAATGAAAGATGCTGATAAGCGTAAGCGGGAAAATGTGGAAACGGCAAGTCTTAGACAAGAGGACCGAAGGTTGACAGCACGACTATGGATCAATTAAGAAAATGAAGCAATTCAGAGATGATTTCGCAACAGCCATTACTAAAAAAATCAATTATTGCGTGAATTTTTTCACGCACGGGTCCACAAGTCAATAATAAATCTAACTTTGCCAGTAAACTCTCTAAACATCTTGCTGCTATCGTTTACAAACCAAAGAAAATTTAGATTAGGTTCACTTGATGAAATGCCTGATTGCGAAATTTTAAAATAAGGTATAAATAGAAAACAATGAGAACTTACATAGTTAAACATTTCTTTTCTTAAGCGTGGTCTGCGCGTTATCAGGCCGCCCCCATTGTCCGGCCACCGGACACCACTTTGTTTGTATGAGCTGGCTTTGGGTTCGGGGCTCTGGGTAGCCCCTGAGTTGGAGGAAATGCCACTCTAAAGGCGGATGAGACC
>LQNS02278143.1:4612783-4635009 GCA_001587735.2 Parhyale hawaiensis | reverse complement strand
TTTCCATCATGTGTGGATGTTTGGAATGGTCTTGATGGCTCTGTCTTTGCTGGTGCTGGTATTGGCAGCTTTAAACGATCTGTACACAGAGCTATTCTGTGATCTCGAATCTTCTTTTTTTTCTTCTTCTTCTTCTTCATTCTTTTGTTTTCTCCACCCGCTGGGTTGGTTGCGTGGGGGTTTGTTAACCTCATGGAGTTTCTCCGTTTCTACGTCGCCAGTCTGGTGTGATTTAATAATAATAATAATAATAATAATAATAATAATAATAATAATAAAGCTGTAGTGTGGCCAGCCTGGCTGAATATTCCATTATACTCGTATATACGTTACAGTATGCAATAGAGGCATACTTGCGCACTGTTTGTAAAATATATACTAAAGCTAAGAGCTGTCAAATCATTGCCACGGCATGATACGTGTTTTACTGTGAAATTGTAAGATATTTGGAATATTTTAGCTGCTCCTACGTTATTCAAAACCAACGTAGTTCTAAGTTATAGAAACGACACTGTTTTATGCCTAAATTTTGTTTCAAAAGCAATAGATTCGGGCACTTTATAAACAAAGCTCACCCGAACTCGTGTCGATGGCGTTAAAAATACAACCTGCAGCATTCTGCCGTCGCACACCTTACCTCTGACAGTCGTCAGAGTAGCGACGTCGTTTGTTGGCTGACGGACTGATACGGCAACGAGAAGTTGCTCGTGTAAAATCGAATCAGCCTGTAAGTATCACTTCTCAATTGGTGCTCAAACCCTAACAGTACGTAGTTCAGGCTACATTTCACAAATTTATTATCTCCGCTAAGAAGGCAATCGCTTGATAGGAAATGTTGGTCTTGGCTATTAGATTAGATAAGCGGCAGTAGACGGACCAACAGGCCTATTTTCACAGAGACACCGGGACTTACGCCCCAACCCTCTATGAGCTATTGTCATTATGTTAGCTTGATATAGATGACTGTGGCAAAGAGAAGAAAGAAGGAAGATCTTAGCCACGAGTCGATGATGCATGCACGCAAGCGCAATTTATAGCGGTCGATGTGCGGAGCTTAAGAGTTTGTTACAATTGGAGGACGTGTTCTTAGTTGTGAAGGAAGTCTTTCCCAAAGTTTCGATTTTTTAAACGCGTTGACTGTCTCTGAACCGAAAAAAACAACATCGCAGGGGAGTCTGTTTTAGTTGTCCACAATGAAATACGGAAAGAATTGCTGGCTTGAGGTTGTTCTTCGGGCTTTATGCTTGAGTTCTTGGCCGTGGTTTCGCATGCTATCAGTATGGTCTCATTCAAAAAGTTCCGCTGTAGGCACGTCGTTGAAGCCAGTCCAATACTTGAAAGTTTCTATTAGTTACCCCCTGAGTCGTTTTTGCTCGAGAGAGATCATGCCCAGTTCTTGTAGGCACAACGTGGCAGATGAACTTTAACGTCGACAAATGTTCAGTAACGTACGTAAGACCGGAGAACCCTTCAACGCAATTGAAAATGAACGGGACAGAATTGGCAGCTGTTACCCAACAACGTGACTTGGGACTAACCATTACAAACAAATTACAACTCAGTCAGCAAGTTCATAAGAGTGTGAAAATGGCAAGCAGAGTACTGGGATTCATCGCTAGGAATTCCGAATACAAATCCAAGGACATCATCATTCCCTTGTACGAGGCGCTAGTGCGGCCTCACTTAGAATTTGCCGTTCAATTTTGGTCGGCACCTCTGTGCAAAGATATCGATAACATGGAAAAAGAATTAACACAAAACTACAAATTTGATACCTCAGATGCGAAACAAGCAACATAACTCAAAACACTGTTTGACGGAGCTTCACAAAATTTACAGAAACCATTACGAAGTACACGAGGAACATTAGATATTGGTGATCCGGTAGGCTGCTTGTATATTTATCATCCGGGAAGGAAGTGAGAGAGGTGATGTTTTCGTTGAAGATTTAAGTATATTTGTATATATAAATATATTAGCAAATCGATATATCGGGCTTTGCAAAAGTCCTAACCTGTTTTAATAATTTGCCATCCGAAGTTCGAAAAAGCTTCGTTTATAATGAAATAAAACATGATGTATAATGTATTAGTTTATTATGATCTAAACAACATTACTATTCTATAGGACCTCCATTGGCAGCAATGACACGCCCTAATCGTGGTCGGAAGTCCTTACACACATTACGGACGTACCTAGTCCTTCCTCATCTGGGTCCAAGTGCGATTCACAGAGGCTTTCAGCTCCTCAATGTTGTTGTGGCGATCTCTGCATGCTTTACTCTCAATATGCGGCCACACGCTGTAGTCCAGAGGATTGAGATCCGCAGTGAAGGTCTTCTCATCTGGGGAAATGATGACTCGATTTCCATGATTTTTCAAGTCGTTAAGATGGCGGGAACATCGCTCTTGGCGCTTTTTAACCATGTCAGCAGTTAGCAGCGGTCTTTTCTGACGCGTTATGAGCTCTTTCCACATTCACTCTTGACACGGTTGACACAGAAATAAATTGAGTTTCGAATCACTTTCAAAGGCTCTTCGCACATTCTTCCGTTGAATAATTTGGGGTCTGCCTGAACGTGGTCGATCTTTATGCTTTCATTATTCTTGAGGCGGTTTTACACCCGTTTCACCGTTGATAAACTGACATTTTGCAACCTAACAATATCCGCCTTCTGGTGACCCGCGCGAAGGAGAGCTGCTATCTTTATCCTTTTTGTTTCCATTACCAACAATGTATAGAAATGAGCACTGTTACCAGTTATTATATTAACTGAAATAGTTTAGGAATGAGTCTTTGTCAATAAATTTCATCAAGTCTTTGAAAATGAGCTTCACACTTTGAAAATACAACTTTTGCAAAGCCCGATATATATATATATGTATATATATATATTTGTCTGTCCATCCAATAAGTGGTGGAAGGAGTTGAGCCATGTTCATAATTTTTTGCAAGGAGTCTGATGGGCTGTCCTCGATGTGACTCATGCCAATAGCTAGGAATAGCTGGCAATAAAACATGATGGCGGTGAAATTTGCTCCCACCGCGGGTGATGGTTTTACGCCTCGAAGCGTTGTAGTTTTATCATTCTGTCTTTTGAAATTGCTTTGCTTGGCAGAAAAGATCTGCGCTTTCGGAGTATAGCTTTTTTATTTCAAGCTTAAAAAATGATTCCTAAAACGTTTTCAACAAGTTTCCTATCATCAGCTCTTAGAATCGTTTCAATTTGGTGTTGCAATATATCACCGGAGCGTTTAAACACTTCGCTACTTATTTCAGAAGTGTTTAATCTTCAACATATCTTCAATTTTTATTTTAGTATTTCTGTTGTTAACTTTATGTTGGGACACTCCAATCTCACTAACTAGAAAGTCGCGAGTTAAACCGAGATCTTGTGTTAGGATAGTGACGTCACTACCCCAGTACCCTCAGCTATTTCAAGGAAGTTAGGCTAGGTATGTGAGAGCTTCTGTTGGCACTCTGAGGTACACTAGAGGTAAGTCAGACAGCAAAACTCGTTGGAGCAGCGACTTCAAAGTGAGCCCTTTGAGGAATATTTCGAAGCAGATTCAAGTTGATCTTACATTACCGAACGTCATTCTGATGTCACGCTACCACTAGCCATTCCGGTGTCACGGTACAATTGTCATTCTGATGACATGGTAGCAGCAGCCTTGTATGTTGAACTGCTGTATTAAATAAGCCGGTATCGAGTGCTGACCCATGTGAGTGACTTTTGTGCGCTTGGTGTGCTGAGTCAGCAAAGTTGCTTGGTATGCAAAGCTACCGTGAGGGCACTTATTTTGCCTAGAAACGAGAGGGTAGGGGGGAGCGGGTCGTCACACCTTCCGTGGATAGGGCCATAGTTCTTAACGACCCTTGGTCGACTGCAGCCGCACATACTCCTCTGGGGCCAGTGGGCCTATATCTGCAGCATGAACATGCATAAGTGGGTTTCCCAGTGGAGAGTGAGGTCAAGTTGACTTTACCTTTTACCTTTACCATTAGTAATTCTAATAGCACGGCACCACTAGTCATTATAATATCACGGCACCACAAGTCATTCTAATGTCACGGCTCCACTAGTCATTATAATATCACGGCACCACTAGTCATTATAATATCACGGCACCAAAAGTCATTCTAATGTCACGGTACCACTGCAGTCAGAATCCTTTCATGTTCAAGAGGAACGTCGCGACTGCTCCATCAGTGACACACCGACAGCAAGTCTTCGCTGCGAACTTATGGGAAAAAAACAATAAGTTTTCGGGGGTCAACCAAAGTTAGCCGAGAGAAAAGTGTTTCTGGGGAAGTTTTGTTTCTGGTAAATGACAACGCCTGAGGGGAGCTCCTTAATCATAGGAATATATGCGCTATTTTAAAACAACGCTGGCCTGTCTAAACAGGACTTCTTCAGCTGGCTCGAGCAGTTCTTGTTGGACGAGTTTGTCTTAATTAGGTACGTATCATATGAAGGAGGCATAAAATGAGCTGCACACACAGAAAGTAATGTACTACATGCATGGAACAGACAAATTCATAATTAACAAGGTCCCGTGCCAAGCACTATCAACAGTTGATCGATCAGTTTCTATGATATATACGTGCCTACTTACCTTGTACCTTGTGGGTCTTCGGAAGGAAAAAGTCCAGGTGACGTTTCTCACGTCACCCCACGTCTGTGTGGAGTAACGATGCTGGGCGTCTTCTGTTGGACCGCAATTAGCAACCAAAGAGAGAGCCAGCAGTGAATTATCTCCACAGTGCACGTAACCGCTGACTGCTGGTCTGTCTGGTACTCTTCTTGAATGAGAATCCAGCAAATTTTAAATTAAATGATTTTGATATCATGCAGTGGCGTTTCGAATATGCCGAGGCATTTTGTTAAACAATCTTGCTCCTCGTACGGCAAAGCTATTAGAATTTTCGTAGCCACGGCTTTTCGACCATCTCTTCTTGGGATGCGAATATCACAAGTCTTTCCAGTCCTTTCTGAGTATCTGGCGACAATCCGCTCATTCACATTCATAGTGATACATTCCAGAATTTTCCAAACATATATGATCGTAAATCGCTCGAATCTTCGTTGTATTTAATACAATTGGAGACAGCAAGTCGTTTGTGGTAATCGTACTCCTGCATGCCTCCAATTCTGGCCGTAAACGATCTTTGGATAGCTCCAAGTTGTTCTAGCTTTTTTTCTTGTACTCGGCATCCAAAGTGAAGAACAGTATTCTATTCTCGGAAGATTTAATTGTTTCCATACAGTGAGCATTACCTCTACTTCGCGTGACGAGAAAATTCGTAAAACCCATCTACTCCATCTTTTTCCCACAGTGATAAATCTAGCAATGTGTTCTTTGAAGGTAGCATGGTCTTGCATTCTCACTCCGAGGTCTCTTAAAACTATCTTTCTTTAAATTTTATGCCTATCGCTGGTGGTATATAGTGTGGATTCGAAGAGTTTTTGATTTTTTCCGTATCTTAACAGTTCGAATTTTCTTTCAGTAAAGGTCATATTATTTTTTACCGACCATTGGCAGATGCTTTCCAAATCTTGCTGCACAGACAGCATATCTTCCACATATTGCAGAGCGGCTAGTATTCGTTTATCGTCAGCAAATGATAAAGTGATTGCACAGTTACGTCCGTACCCCATGTCATGGACTATGATGAGAAAGAGAACAAGCCCAAGCACGGTGTCTTGCGATACTCCACTGAGTACCGGGTGTCTGGATTAGACTAGATAGGCGGCAGTAGACGAACCAATAGGCCCATTCTCAGAGCGACACCAAAGCTTAGGCACGGCCCTCTATGAGCTATTGCCATTATGTTAGTAAGATATAAAAGACTGGGGAAATGAGGAAAGAAAACAGAGGAGGGAGAAGAGTTTCAGCAAAAGAGACGATCACACAATCATGATCAATAGAAGCTGATATGCGGAGTTGAAGATGTCAGACAGTGTAGTCGGAGTGGAAGAGAGAAGAAGACGGATTGAGGAAGCCTCGGAAGCTTTGGTCGTTAAGAGTATGTGACTCCTGGAGGAGGAATCCTTAGCTGTGGGGGATGGCTCTCTCAATGTATGCCAAGACGATTTTTAAACGCGTTCACTGATTCCGCTGTTGACACTTTGTTGTTGACAGTTACACTTTGGGTTCTATTTGACAGGAATGCTTCAAGCCACCGAAGACATTTTCCACTGATACCCACACGGGAAAGTTTTAACATTAGGATTCCGTGGTCAACGTGGAAGCATTATCAATTTATATTCGCAGCGCGCTTCTGAAAAAATCTCGTGGAGCCACAATTGAGAGGACATGCAAGTAACCATCGGGATCGTGAAGCATAATACGAACTTCATTACTTGGAGAAGTAACCTGCCTTTCGATTAAGTCACTCGACTCAATGGTGTCGGTCTCACTAACGTAGACAGCTTCTCTTACCTTGGTCCTAATATCGCCAAGGAATTTTCGTGTTAACCAGGATTTATGTAGAGTAAGGCTAGGGGTTCACGAGAGGTTTTCAGCCGCTCAACCGCTGCTGCTGTTTAGCCGCTTACTATAGATTACACTACTTGCAATGGAACTGAGTGCATTAGTGGCTAAACAGCAGCTACAGTTGTAAAAAGGCAACCTGCTATGTTTTGTAGGCGGTGCGGTTGCGGCGTGCTTACCTGCGTCAAATGTGAAAGAAGTTGAAACGTGTATTAGTGAGAGCATCAGAGGTTAAACTGCCGCTTCTATGATGCGGTTCAGATTTCTTTTCAGAGAAAATTTGGAGATTGTACTAGGAGGATGTCGTCACTGAACGCAGAGTATTTTGACTGTGACAAATTCATACTTGAAATCGAAAAAGACCCCCTTTTGATAAAAAAATTAGCCTAGTATTCAGCAAAGTTATCAAATAACACATGGGATTGGCCTTTCAACAGTTTCTGGTTAACTAAAGGATGCACCCACATTTTCTTATGGCGTTTTCTTTTAGTTCTCAAAATGAGTGCACATACCTCAGCTTTATCAATGAACTTCAATGGAACTGCTCACTATGAACGACTCTACAAGACGAAGGTTCGTTCGTAACCAAGGAGCTTGTATAGAGAAGGAGGGAGCCAGTAGCCTAGACCGTTGAAGCTCAAGAGTCTCTTATTGCTGTCAGCCAGTTGTCGTATGCACCAATTGCATATCAGTAAAGAGTCTCTTATAGCTGCAGCCAGTCACGTAAGCACCAACCGCATACCAGTAACTCGGTTCGTCTGCTGCTCCTCCGTGAAACTGAGTGCTCCCCCGTCTCTTACTCCAATGAACGTCTCGCAGCTATAAGAGATCTGGTTGACTCGCTGGCGAGTCTGTTACTGGGCCACAAGGCTCCCTCCTTCTCTATTGAAGCTCCTTGTTCGTAACTGATCAGTTCTGTGGTAGAGAACCGCACCAGTGCATCCAGCCTAAAAATTAGCGGCAATCCAGCCGCAGTGACCGAAGTGCCACAGCGACTAAGAAAATCTCTCGTACACCCCTAACGGCCATGTCAGACGAGCGGGTTTTGGGCGCTGGCGGTTAGACCGCTGATACTGTGTTACACGGGCGGCTGCCGCTGCAGTTCAAGGCGTGCCGTTGGAGCGTATGGTTCTGTTAAAATGAGTTTATACCAGAAAGTGCTGTTATTACACTTTTGCGTCTAAGAAACGTCAACAGTGGCGTCGTAAGCGGTTATGGGCTCACCCCATAACAAGCGTCCGTTTAACAGAAGATGCTCACTATCTCCTATTCAAAGAATTGGAAAATAATCCCACTAAATTTTTAAATTATTTTCAAATGTCCCGCCAAAGCTTCTTAGAACTGTTATCACATCTACAAGACTATTGAAAAGCAAAATACAAATATGAGAAGAATCATTCCTCCTCAAGAAAGGCTGGCTATGACTTCAAGGTGAGTAATAAGGTGAGGTGGTCGTGCTGCCTCAACAGCGCTCATCTGACAGCTAGGCGCCTGGCCGCGGCGGCTGCAAGCGGGGACTGGCGACTGGCGTCTCGACCGCCGCGGTCGAGCGGTCAAACCGCTCGTATGACATTAAGGAGCTTTTTACATAGAATTCAATAGAAACTCTTTCAAAAGCGGTTCCGAGGCGGCCGAGCCGCTTTGCAGCCGCGGCGGCCATACCTCCCGTGTGACAGGTAGAGACCGACTAGGGCGATGATTTTGGAAAAACTGGGACCGGGGCGACCAAAAATCAAGTAAGTAGCCGGGTCGGGGTGACAACCAAATTGCCGGGGCCGGGCTTGGGATTGGGGTGACCAAATATAGAGGGTATTATTTGACTTCAACTCAAAAATGTGTTTTTTTTTTCTTGCTTCTAGTATGTTAATAGCGTCAATTCAAGACTATTTAAATGAATAACGCTTTCGCCGCATATGCTTAGTTTTCGAGATATATAACATTGAAGTTCCCATTGTTTTTCTATGGGAGAAAATAAGGCTAGGTAAGGTTAGATTAGGCTAGGTAGGTTTGGTTAAGTTCCTATTAGGACGCTAGCACGCTTATAATGGCGCCTGTTATTTTCTCCCAAAGAAAAACAATGGGAAGTTCAAAGTCATATATCTAGAAAACTAAACATTTGCTACAGAAACGTTATTCATGTAATTTGTCTTAAATTGACCCAATTAACCTACTCAAGGCAAGAAAACCTACAATAACCCATGTGAGCTCAAGTAAAAATTTACCAAATAAAGTCTGTAATCGGGGCCGGGGCAACCAATTATTATATTGTGGGTTTTCGGGCCGTATTAGATACAATGACTACTATATAGGCCAACAGCGATCCAATTTTGTATGATATACAGGAGTTTAGAAAGTGAGTGGAACTCAGATGAGTTCAATTAAAACAATCTAGGCCAGGTGCACCATGTCTGGCAGGAAATAAGGCGTGAGTATCTTTAACTCCACTGGGCCCGGCCGAACGAAATCGCTCAGCCGTGCGGCGCAGAGAAGGAGACGAAAAACGAAAAGAGAATGAGACAGAAGAAAGCGAACTCTCGTGCGGGGGATCCCTTTCGTGGCCCTCTACACGGGAGCAGATATGAGTCCCATGGGATGGGTAGTTTACCAGGCACCCACCTAGCGAAACTTAAGGAGAAATATAGAGAATCTACCTAACTTTAAAAACTAATCTTGTCAGCAGGCACTGCGGCCAGCTGCTACATCCCCTGCGGAGAAGGTAGTTGGGTCCCTTGCTTGCGTGCGTAAGGCCCAAACATATTGTGGCAGGGAAAGGGCCCGCGAGAATATATCTTTGAGGGCGGCGGGGCGACCAAAACCAAATAGCCAGGACAGTGAGGCGCTACCGTCGTTCACGCACCTTGTGTGCGTGTTTGTGTACGCAGATCGTGTGTGTGTGTGTGTGAGCGGCGTTCAAGTTGGCGCGCCGTGCTGCTTGCTGTATCGTTGATTAAGTTAGGTTACGTTAGGTAAGGTTAGGTTAGGTAACGTTAGGTAAGGTTAGGTAGGGTTATAAAGGTTAGGTTGGGTTAAGTTGGGTTAGGTTAGGTTAGAGAGTTAAGTAAGGAGGTTAAGTTAGGTTAGGTTAGGTTAGGTTAGGTTAGGTTAGCTTAGGTTAGGCTAGGTTAGGTTAGCTTAGGCTGGGTTTATTTTAGTGGTGGCGCGCGCAGGAAAGCCTACGTGAACGACGGTAGTGCGGCCAGGAGTTTCTTGCACTGGCAGTAATTTAGGACAGTATATTGATTGTATGATATTGATCAATCGTCAGTCATAAAGAATTAGCTCACATAAATATTAGCTTCCTAGAAAATTTGTTTTATTGCTTGTTTTCCCTCCTCCCAAAGCCCCATGCAAAAGCCCCGGGTTTTACAGTTTGAAAAACCAGGGGCGGGGAGTGGTATCAGTAAACCGGGGCCGGGACTGGCGCCAGGGCAATCAATTTTCGATGAACTGGGGCCGGAGGGCTGAAGAAGGCCGGGATTTGCCGGGGCCACGGTCGGTCCCTAGTGACAGGGTCCTTAAGAAACGCGAAAGCTCCACGCAGTGGGCAACATGCCAATCTGGTTTGGTTTGGTCACTGCTCGGATGAGGGCAAATTCCGGCTGTTTCAGAGCTACTTCTATCCCCTGTACTTTAACTCGCCTTGGCGAGCTTTAAGCAGAAGTCTCTTGGACGCCTACGTGTAGCCTATGGTGACAAATTTCGGCGTCTGATGAATGTTCCTAGGTCAACTAGTGCAAGGATGGTATTCGCTCAAAAGTATAGCGATTGCCCCAAAGTCAGGACAAGAAAATTCATTCTCAGTCTCCAGCTCAGGATAGAAAAAGCTGATAATACATTACTCAAGTTGATCGGTAATGATCCCGGCTATAAATATTCAACGTGTACAGCCGATTGCAGAGTATTATTACCAAAGGTCAAATGATGGGCAGCAATGTACTGTAGATTGTAATGGTGGTAGTACTTGATCTTTGTGTCTAATGTATGTAACTCTAGTAATAAGCTGTTCCTTATGTACCATGTCTCTATGTGGACCTAAAAAACAGTTTTTTAATATTATTAGTATTATTACTGCGTATAATCTACGATCTCTATTCTTGCTCCAATTTCAATAAGAACTCTAGTTCTGGAAATTTATATAATCCACCACGTCTGTGGGGGCACATAGGAGCAGCACGGCAATTTGCAGCACTCGATCGCCTCGATTTCAAGCGCTACTCAATACCAGACCCGTAGGCGCTTTCGGTTCTATTGAAGTTCCTCCGCTCTGCAGGGCGTCTGTCAGAGAAGCGTCGCGCCGGCTGGCATTTCACGCCCAAGATTTCCAGGGCAAATTCTGAGGCCTGGTGAGGTTTGGTCAGGCGTCAAAGGGTCCGCGCAACTGCCATGCAGGCCCTCAACCGTCCTGATGGACTTGTACATGTCACCGCACAAGTCTAACAAGCAACGTTAGTTTCTGCCGCTACCCATGCTTCGAGTAGCAGCGGTGTGACACCATTTTAACTTTAGTATCTGTCGCTTTCAAGAGTTACTACGCTTTTATCTCTAAACTTGAATATTTATTAACTCGCAGCCGGAGCTGATCTGACGAAAAGGCTTTTGTTTTATTTTTCCCATGCCAAAGTTGTAATACACAGGAAAAGTCTACGGATACTCGGTCCAAGATTTGAAAACACGAACGAAATTACGGATAAAATCACAGCTGACTTCCAACTAGAAAAGAGCGTCGAAAATTTGACGAATGCATTTAACAAGTCACTTAAATCGGGAGCTCAGAGAAAGCACTGTGCCTATGACAACAAAAGTCAACGCAGCAAGTCGGGAAGAAAAGGAAGAACAGAATAAATATCGTCAGTAGCTATACCAGAATGGGAGGAAGCACAGAGGGCACCGGACGCTTCATATCCCAAAAGTTACGGTATAGCCTCAGAGTCCCCAGAAGGCGCGATGATTCCCCGTCCCGTACGATGGGCGAAGATAACTTAAATCTACGCCACGGAGGAACGCGAACCGGAGCACCAACAGCAATAATAAATTTCACTGTTGGTTTTAGCGACTAGAAAGTATTGAAATTGCAGTGTATCATCCATCTACAGGGTGTTGCAAAATTCTAGATACAAACTTCGGCTACTAGTAGAACATATCAATATAAAAATTTTTTCATCAATAAAAAAAAAAAAATTCGAAAACGCTTAGTTTGTAAGATAATCATGTAAATAATGAACGCTGATTATTAGAGACCTACAAGTGCTGTGCTCATTAATACACACGAGGGTAGTTCTAATACTCAATAACAAGAGATAGTTTTTATTAGCAACGATCCCATTACAGTAATAGTTCAACTGTCTACCATGAACATTGATACAAGCACGACACCTTCGTCGAAGGGAGTTGCGTACGTTGCCAAAGATTCCATGGATCTCAGTGATATCTCCAGCAGCAACTGCAATGCGAGCGACAAGGTCTTTTTCCGACTTGACAGGTGTGTCATAAACAAGACCATAGACCACACCATACATTGACTGGACACTGGCCCATAAGGCAGATTTCAGTCCCGCAATTGGGCCTGACTGCACGGTACCACCGACGCATTTTTATATGTTCTCCCATTATTTTTTCATACTTTGTTCAGGCTATATGACTTTATTCTTTTACATTCAGCAATGACTGGCAAACCTGTCCGTCCTTTTATTAAAATTTTTATACGCAAAATATTCACAATATATTAAGGCTTGAAGTGTAATTACGTAGAGCAATTGTTTATGACATCCTTTGATATTTGCAGTGTTTAATAATTTCCCAATAAATATAGTAAAATAAGTCTCATGTTGTAAAAACAGAAGCTTCTAAAATTCGTGATATGCTCGATTTGTAATGAAATGCCAAGTAAACATCTATTGGAGTTGTTAACTAAAATTATTTAGTGTGCGCGCTTAGGGACAAAATTCTTGCAGACGGTAGAACTGGAAGTCGTGCATCTGGCAGCAACATTCACTCGACTGTGACAGACAGCAGTCAGTGATTCAACTACTGCAGGTATTTTTATGATATTTGCATTCATGAGTTGTCAGGTACCTGCCGATATTTCACGTAGAGTAAATGATCAAGTTTTTGTGATGATCTATTCGTTTTCTCCTGCAAGCACAGTGAAGAGCGGAGATGATGTTTTCGTTGAATATTCAAGTATATATGTTTGTATGTATAGATACATATTTGTATGTCAACCCCAAAAAATAGTAAGAGTTGAGCAAAATAGATAATTTTTGCAGCGAGTCTTGTGGGTTGGCATAGATGTGACCAATGCAAAAACTATAATTAGCTGGCCATAAAAATGACGGTGATGAATTCTGTTGTTTCTTCACCAAATAAGAGACAGAAAGAGTTGAGTCATAATAATAATTGTTTAGGGAGTCAGGTGGGTTGACTGAGATGTAATTTAACTTAGGCAACCATGAATTGATAAAACCTCGTCATCCAATAAATGATATAACGTAGGCAACCACGAAATGGTGTAATATACATAGGCAGTTACGTCAAATTATATTGACACTCACGATGTGCAGCTTTGGATGGTTCCAGTAATGAAGGGTTGTATTAGTCTTAATATCATTTGCCGGCTGTGTTGGTATCTTTATCTCATAGTTCAATATGCATTTTTAGTTCATTGCTACAAAAGTAGTATTAATGTGGTTTTCATTTATTTTTTGAACATTACGGGGTTTTCTTAACCTCCCATTTGTCGCGCTAATGGGATGAGGTCTACCGCAAGCAATACATACATCAATTTCTGAGGTTATTGCTTAAAATCCGTCATTAAAAAAACGGAAGTGAATGTGATATTAAAGTGTATTACGGGTAGTAACAATGAGTCAGTTTTTATCTTTAAACTTTTAATATTCCTAGAAATTATGATGAATTTTCAATTTTCTTGGTGTCCGAAGGTATGATATATATCGCCTGCTGAAGATATATCATTGTAAATTTACATTCCCTGCTTTACAACGCATTCCTTAAGGTACGACAAAAAAAATTAATCTTCGTTTGAGGTCTCTGTGCCAATTAGAACTCATTTTATTAACACTTCCGTAAATCGGCTCCCAGGCCCAATTGCAAGAGGCCCGATTTCAGTGTCCAGTCAATGTATGGTGTGGTCTGTGATAAGACTTTTCATTTACCCCCACAAGAAAAAAATCTTGCAGAGAAAGAACAGGCGATCTTCGTGGGCAGGACAGAGCACCATTACGACCAATCCATAGATTTGGAAATTGAAGGTCGAGATAACGTCTCGCATTCGGAGCATAATGTGCGGTAGCTCCATCGAATTTGAAACCTATGTTCTCTACGAATTGGACCCAATGGCACATCACCCAATAAATCCGGAAAGCCTTCTTTAAGAAAGACTGTAAACATTTTCAGCGAGACGCTCTGGCAAAATGTATGGGCCAACGCCTTGATTGTGAACGATACCTGCCCAAACACTGGCAGTATAGCGATGCTGGTCGCGATGTTGATGGATGACGAAAGGGTTGTTCTGCTGCCGTACGAGAAAATTATGATCATGAAAAAAGTCCATCACGAGAGAAGGTAGCTTCATCCGTGAACAACACATGTTTTGCAAAATGAGGATTTTCTAACTCCTAATTCAAAAACCACTGCGCGAATCGTTCACGAGGAGCATAATCTGTGGAAAGTAGGCCCTGCACTCTCTGAAAATGATAATTTTTCTGGTCCAATACACGCCACACTGCAGTATGATCTTGAATTTCCATAAATTTTCTAAGCCCAATATTTCAGAAAATAAGCGTTCTTCGATTTTTTTTTATGAAAAGTGTTTGTATTGATATTTTTCACTAGTAGCTGAAGTTTGTACCAAGAATTTGCAACACCCTGTAACTCTGTATACCGGCACCACTATCAGGAATTATTAAGAACAGACATTGTGAATAACAACTTCGCATCATTTTGCTTCTGCTGGACACTCGGAACAAAAGCAGATGGCGTGAATCATCGGCCCGCGCGTGCCGATAAGAGAAGTCGTACAATATTGCTAGGGCAAGGAATGGGCCCATATTGCAAGCCTTTCCTACCAACAATGACTTCCTGAAAACAACACTCACAACCTAACGATCAAAGGCAACCCGCAAAAGAACAGGCATATGCTAGCAGCGTACAATATGCAGCTGATACCGAACCTTTTGACGATAATAACCGCTCGAAATGAAAGTAATACGGGTACCTGACATTTTATTATTAATTGCAATGTAACAGTACAGGCGTATACAACAGCTGCGGACAACTGGAAATATACTTCGTACATTAAATAATTCTACTTACAGTACATACCCGTAAACATGCCTGTACATGTACATCATTATCATATTCAGAAGTGTAAGTCTCCGTTTCCACAACAAAGGCAATATCACAGAGGAAGAAAGAAGGAACATATTGTACGACAGCAGACACGTGGAACCCATGCACGAGGGTGTTCCCACACATGATCAACGCGCGTGGGAACAGCAAGTCGGGAAAGCAGAGGAAGAACAGATGGAAGAATTTTTAAAGATCAGTCGGAGTATGAGATGGGAAGGAAGCACAGTAGGCACGAAAGACGGACGTACCGAAGCCCTAGCTAATGGCTAAGGTAATCTACAGGGACCCCGCGGTGACGCTACTCCCCGTTACATAGGATGGCCGAACCTAAACTATCCTAACCGTATAGCCTATGGCCCATTCTATGTCCCCTAAGGACCATGCCTGTACATCTTGAAGAAACGAAACCGAAGAAGAGTCCTGGAACGTCCCTTCTGTACTCGGAGTGCACGTACACCTTAGTTATTGAGCACATTTAAGAGGATAAACCAAACGGGATCTCAACAATATAGACCAGAGTAATGCTTTTATTCCTATTCCAATGTAACTAAATAAATGCGAGTACAAATAAATACTAATGGAAGACAACATATGAGCAGGGTTCATGTGCTATGCTGACCTCATAGCAATAGACACAGATGTCAGTTTGATCAAATAGCCTTTTATCGAGGAAAAGCAAGGGAATTGTAATGTACCGAGAAATGTGGAATCCTTGCCTGGCAATATTCCCATACTTTATCAATGCATATGGGAACAGCAAGTCGGGAAAGAAGACGAAGAACAGACCAAAATGTCATCAGTAGGAATTTGAAATGGAGGGAAGCAAAGTGGGCCGAAGGAAAAAACGGCTTTTAAGGTATGGGAGAGGCGGTGGTAACCCAGAGCGTCCCCTGGAGACGCGACTCCTCATAACATATAGAATACATAGGATGGACAAACCTCACGAATCTAACACTATGGAACATTCCTTGCGGCGAAAGCACAAAGGATAACAATATAATATTTCACGTTCCGACACAAGCTACCAACCGTAAAGTCTTAGTGTATCTCACTTTCTAATTCGAAATGAGCTATCAACACCTCATCTCACAATCGGATATTAACCATCACCAATAAAGTCCCAATAACAGAATGCCTCTTCCCATTTCGATCCATGTTATCAACTTTGTAGAGCTACCAGGCTAGGGACAATAATACCTCGAAGTCAAAGCAGTCGCAGCTACAAAATAAGATGGAAGCACGTCCTAACTTGAAGCAAATGGCGGCACGCCCCCCCCCCCATTTGCGCTGTGCCCCAACGCAGCGCGTACCGCCGATGCAGACGAGGCCCTCAACACGAGCCGGAGTGTCAGTTCCGCAAACGCCGCTACTTTTACGATCTCTGATGGCCATCATTTATACGAGGGCCCAAAGGTCATCATTGCCGTCGTAAAGTCAATTGCTTGACTGCGCATGGAGAGGAGATTGGACATTTGCTCGACGTATCTTATTGATGGTAAAATTGCTATGAAGGCCGCAAGAAACACGATACTGTAGACGGCCACAGCAATACGCTGCAGGTGATGGGCCTTAAAAATGTCATCAGCAATATTGGCGATTATTAAGAAAACCTTCGTTCACGGGGCAGTTCGGCCTGTGAACGACCAACTAAGCAGCGGTTACGCTGGTGCCTGCAGCGCACTCCGCTCGAGCAACTGAATGTTAAGAGCAGCAATGGGGCGAGCAAGCAAGCATGAGCTCTCTTCTGCCTCACTTGACCGTTTCTCTTGACGTTGCTGAGATGTGAGACACTGACACCAATTTCATAATATGTATAAAAACAGCTCGTAAGTTGTTCATTCAGTAAATGTTACTGAAAATTTTAGAAACGCCTAGTAAATTTTAATTAGAAGATGCAACTCGTCGTTTATTTATATTTTTGAAAAATGACGGATTCTCCGAACATAATTACCGTACTGTTAATTAGCAACAAAAGCTCATCGATAATTTTTTGCCTGGAAAATAATAGAAGGGCTTTGTATTTGAATTTTACATTTTACCTTTAAAAAAAAAACATACGATCATACCAACAGACTGCATTTACAGTTCACTGCTTCAGACCAAAAATTTTACGTGTAAATTAGAGCAGCGTGCTTGTAAGGATTTACAGTTTAACAATTTGTCATTTAAATAGCTGTAAAAAACATTTTTTCGTCACCCATAAAGTGGTACATGCTTTGCCATAACTTCTTTTATCTTTCATGATATCAATGATGCTTAAACATCAAAAAGATGCACGTTACACGTTGTTGGAGAAACAACAAAATTGACTTGACGTACGAGACTACGACTTTTCGCATTCACGTGAAGTTAATAACACGTCAGTGATTAAAGAAAGGCTGAATGTCACATTAGCTGAACACACGAGTACGTTTAATAATAACTCGAGTTTCAAACGGCTTGAAGTATTTACACGACTACCGCAAACGTTCTCTGACCTAACATTTTCTAAACCTATTTGCCGGGAAACGTATACACCCCGTGCCACGCTGTTAGTTCAAGAAAATTTTCAATCATACACTATTCATTATAGACTGTGCAATGCTGCAGACATATTTTATGTTTTCTCCTTTACTAATTTATAAATTGTTAGATATTTTACTTAATTCTTTCTAATTGAAAAATCTGTACATACTTCAAACACTTGTACATGCAACAAATTGACAAAAATATAGAGGCTTCATGTGTAATATCATAAATCAACTGTTTATTACATGGTTTGATTGTATTCAGTAGAGTAGATTGAATTTACAATAGTAAAATAAAGTCTAATGTTGTAGAACAGAGCTTTCTCGAATTCATGATCTCCTTATTAGTATTTAATGGTCAAATAAATAGCGAATGGAATTTTTACCAAGATTATTTGGTATACGAATTAAGCAAGAAAATCTAAACAGACAGCAGAGCTAAAGAGTGAATTGGAGCAGCATGGCAGCCACGAAGTGATGTAACTCCAGCAACCATGAAATGATTTAATTCAGGCACCAATGAAGTGCTTTAACTTAGGCAAGCATGAAGTGATGTAACATAGTCATCCGTTAATCGTATAATGTGGGCAACTATGATGTAACGTAGCATAGTCATCCAGTAGATGATGTAATGTATACAACCATTAAGTGATGTAACATAGGCAACCATGAAGTAATGTTACGTAGGCAACATCAAAGTGGCGCAGCATACCTATGCAGTAATTTGAAATGATATGGTAGAGCAACAATGTGCAATTTCAGATGGTTCCAGTAATGAAGGGTTGTATCAGTTCCAAAATGCCATATTAATATCATGTAGTGGCTATCTTGGTATCTCTATCTCACATTCAGTTATGCAATTTTAGTTCATAGCTACCAATGTGGTTTCACTATACAGTATTACAGTGGTGTTAAGTTTTTCAGTATTACTGAGGTTTCTTAACCTCCCCTTTTCTTGCAGGTATAGTGACGAGCTCTAAGAAAAGCTCTACATATGTCAATTTCTAGTTATTACTTCAAATCTGTCATTGGAAAAAACTCAAATGTGATTCTAAAGTGTATAACATGTAGCATTTGTGTACCAGTTTTTTTCATGAAATTCTAATATTCCTAGAAATTACGATGTATTTGCAATTATTCTTGATGTCCGAAGGTATGAAATTTATCACCCACTGAAGATATTTAATTTAGATTCACTGCTCTGCAAAACATTTCTTAGAGTATGACGAAGAAATTAATCCTTGTTGAGGTCTCTGATTTTTAGAACTCATTTTATCAATCCTTACTATAGAGGCCTCCAGACCCACTGTGAAAGGCCCAATTCATTGAGCAGTCAAGGTATTGTGTAGTCTATAAATCAACCAAAAGTACAAATCTGCGGTTGATTCAGCCTTAATTATTACGGTGTAGTATTATTAATCACATTGCTCTAGACTGCTTGCAAAGAACTTAAAATGATGAAAACTTGGCAAAACCGTGAAGAAGAACCCAAGGTGTTTGCTGCGATCCAAAGAGAGGAAGAGGGAAGAGATAAGTACATAGTATACCAAGTAACAGGTTGAATCCAAGCATGAAACAGCAGGCACGGTAAGAAGAGGAACAGCAGCAAAAATCCATCAGTGGCCTCACGAACAACGAAAGAAGCAGAGTCTCATGGATGAAAAAAAAATATATATCTCGAAGGCATAACTCGAAGGCATAACTGAAGGAATAAAGTAACCTTCAATTTCAACAGCGGGGCGGGGCTCCCCATAAAACAGGACTGGCGAATTTGACATACCTAACTTAAGGGTTATGCTTCATCTTGTCCATTCAGTTGACGCAAGTTGAAACAAGCAATGAAAAAAAAAAAAAACGTGGTGTGTATCATACAACCATGCATGCAATGTTCCAGTGGAATCTAGACACCATGCACTGTTGTTGTTTCTGTCTTTGAAGACGCTGACGATATAATACCATGCCATGAATTAGTTATAGATTTCAGAAGGAGCGCATTGTGCCTGCCTCTGAAAATTCTGAAATTCTCGCATACCGTTAATTAATTTTGAATTAAAGAAGCAGAGCGTTGATTTTGTCTCTTTAAAAGTCTAGCTTAAACTAAAGTCAATCCAAAAGGTAAATGCTGCCTCTACACATTTATTGAAGTTCGTAAGCTATTGCGATCAGTCAGACGCATTTTCTTTCAGAATATAAATCTTGTTGCTAGAGTTAAGTTTCAAGCAGCACAGGGTCGAAAAGTTCTCATCAATTTATTTAGGTACGTTCAGCATCGTCATTCAAATAAGATTCAAATAAGCTCCACGTGCATTCGAGTTACTGGGGCTACATTTGATTGAACAGCACTATCTAGTTAGCTTTAATTAGGAAGTTTAAGCCTCCGTTTCCGAGCAGAACGATATCACAGAGGAAAGAGCAAGTGACATATAGGCCTAGTATGCCAAGAGAAACTGGGAACCCATGCACGAAGGTGTTCCCACACAGGATCAACGCGCGTGGGAACAGCAAGGCGGGAAAGAAGAGGAAGAACAGACGAAAGCATGAGCAAAAAGGAGTATGGAAGCGGAAAGGAAGCAAAAGAGGGCACGAAAGAGAGACGTCCCGAAGGTCTAGCTACTGGCTGAGGTAACCTACAGGGGCCTCTTGGGGTTGCCTGGCCCCGTAGCATTGGATGGACGAACAAAGCAGCGATATCTAACTCAGGATGTGCTTCACAAAAATTGTTAATCTGCCCGGGGATACGTAGATAATTCTCATCGATCTGTATTATGCATCAAAAGTAATACGGGCATTTTGCAGTCTTCGATTTACCAGCGACCAAACTATGAATCTCGGTGCAGATTATTGTTACAAACGATGTCACTCTGGCGAAGTGATATCAAATATCCGAGATATTTCGCCGTTTCTAAGCAATAGATATTCTTGGAACATCTCGTCATGTCATGCATCTAGCAGCGCAAAAAAAATGCTTCCTTAATTATTTTGGTTTGTAAAGCCGAATGACGATGCATAACGTTTGAACATGATAATAGTTTCCATTAAATGAAAAACAAATCAGGTACGATAACAATATAAAAAGAATCAATGTTAACAGCTACTGCCCGTTTTCCATTATACATCACAAATAATTTTGGGGCACGAACTTGTGTAAATAGTCCTTGCCACCAGACGAAGTCATCTTAATAGCTTATCCAGGCCCATGGAAATAACAAAATTATCATAATAAATTTGTGACTTGTTTTAGCTTTTTTAGATGTAGTAGAACTTGGCGATTGAAAAGAAAAATGGAGAGAACAGATATTATGTATATCGAGGGACACGTGGAATCCATGCATAGTAGTGTATCCATACTGGAACAACACGCATGGAAACAGTTGAATATCCAGGTCGCCATCAGGAATCGATTGGGTTTCGTCCGGGTACTGAGCTTTAGCTGGCAATTTGGTGCCAGCTGTTTGTTGACACAGCGATTGGCCCAACGCTGGCGTAATGGCGGGCCTAATTAGTGCCATGATTTGTTGAGCGAGGGCCCGGAAAATGGCCTAATTATGCAGTCAGTTTCGCAAGGGTAGTGGCGCTCCAATTGCGCACTTCACACAAATGATCTTTATTGTATGGGCTTCCGATGTCGGCGTGTCCAACTGTCCATAGCTTATCACTGGAGTGCTCCTGCAGGGCAGCACGAAGTAGAGGGAAATACGGGCGATTCTTAAATTGGCTCTCGATGCTGGCTACTTCTCTAGTTTTCACGTTATTTGATAACCGAAATTGTAGAGTTAATGCTAACTTAAACCAAATTGGGTTATTGTACGCGTAAGTGCAATTTTAATATCTAATAAACTTTGTACCCGTACTCAACTTTGGTTATAGTAATTGTATTTTAATCTAAAAAAACTTCCATTATTATTTTCATTATTATTATCAGGACATAAGCTGCCTAGACGCAACTATCGCGATTCAAGAGAGAAAAAGGAAGGGGTACGTAATATGTCAATAGAAAAGAGGAACCCGTGCTCGAGGGTATAATATTATTTACCTAACAAACCTGTAAAAAAAGCATGGTTATTATGCTTATAAGTGTAATTAACAAACAAAACTAGTAAACTAGAAAGCCTCGGGGCGTAAGACAACCCGCGTTGGGGGAAAGGCAGCTGAAAGTGCTGGGTCAGCAGTACTGGTACATTTCTCATCTAGGTCAACGCATCTAACTGCTTGGAAGAGACTGTTACGAAGTACATCTTTAATTAATCGGCATTTGTACGGCGAAGCGAAACAAATGCATGGAAACTCCCAAAAAATATACTATTCTGTCCCTGATTTCAAATTGAGCTCTTCCCATAACAGCCACTGTTAGTGGGAATGGTAAGGAGTTAACCCTGCAACGCCTTATGAAAATTTAGTTTCTTGTTCGAAAGCGCTGTCTAGAACGCCATTTTGTTCAAAACTAGGAGCTGTAGTTGAGGTGGACTCATTGATGCTACAGGCAAACATCACTTCTGTAGGGATAGAATTATTTGCTAAAGCTTCAGTGTTATGATATAATTATACACATGAATACGTGTGTACTAGGTCGTCTAATTTAATTGAGTAATTAATTACCGCGTGTACTAGGTCGTCTAATTTAATTGAGTAATTAATTACCGCGTGAATGATATAATTATACACATGAATACGTGTGTACTAGGTCGTCTAATTTAATTGAGTAATTAATTACCGCGTGTACTAGGTCGTCTAATTTAATTGAGTAATTAATTACCGCGTGAATAATTAATTAATCAACTGCCGTGTCAAAGAAAATAACTGTTGGAACCTATGAGTACTTTGTGTAAAGTATTTCTCTTACAAGTAAATACAGAGG
>LQNS02278143.1:4529702-4540089 GCA_001587735.2 Parhyale hawaiensis | reverse complement strand
CTCTATGGGACAGCCCTCTATCTGTGCATGACTTCTTGTCTTCCCTACCTTCATTCTCATACCTTCCGCCACACGCCCGACCCCCTCCGGAGCCGCCCCCTACGTAACTACAACAACAACTGTAGCGGGGTTAGACTAGAGTTAGTTAAATTAGACTATTAATTCAAACTATGATTTCCTTTGTATCAGCAACAAAATCTAATCAGCTGTGCCTTTTGACAGTAATAACAGTTTCTATAATTGTCTTGAAGATCCGTTAACGACATTTCGAGTTCTATTTCTAACAAACATTCTGGCAAACGTTAGTGCAAAAAACACACAAACGGACAAATCGATCGTCACCAAAATCTGATAATTTATTCCTTTTGACATTTCAATCAATCCCTGTGAATTCATAGAGATGCGTTCATAGCTTTTTATCTGTTTTGCTAACAATTATGAAATCAAACGTAGAGACAAAAAAAAAAAAAAAAAAAAAAAAAAAAAAAAAAAAAAAAAAAAAAAAACGGACAAACATAACATCACAAAAATTTGATGATTTACTCTTCGTAATAAACCTAACTATTAATTTAAATTTGATCCCAATCCGCCCATAAATGTTTGAGTTGTGACACTAACAAAGAAGAGGCAAACAAACGAACGAACGGTTGAGCAGATATTCACCAAAAGTTCATCAACTGTTACTCCTAACATGCCTAACAACAATCCCCGCAAATTTTGCAAAGATCCGTCTATAACTTTTTGAGTCATGTTGACAGGCAGATAAACATGTTGAAAACATAATCTCCTTAGTGGAGGTAATTACGCCTCGAACCAGTTAGAATTTGAGGTAGTAGTATTTGTCGCGGACTTATAAGATATAATGAAATACCGGAAAAATTCTCCACTGCAATGAAATATTTGAAAATAGGAGATACGCCCTGAGAGGATTCCTTGGAGCAAAACCTAAAATTTCGCTTGAGTCACTCCTTTGCATGGAATACTCTATGGGTGCGTTCCCACCAAGCCATTCAATTCAATTCAATTCCTGGCCATTCACATTCAGTGATGCGTGTGGTTCCATTTCTTCTCATTTGAATGACAATCATCCAACTGCAATATTACAAATATAACAATGATTTCGCTTGTAGCTCCATGTATATTTTCTAATATTTAAATTTTGTGATGTTTAGATAACTATTAATCAATATGCAACTACCTATGTGAATTTTTTAAAGTGTATTATCGTGTTTTGTTCTCTTTTTTCTTAGGTACCTTATTGGAATATTAACACCATATATTTTTCCATTATGTACCAATATCGGAACAATAAACATCGGAAATAAAGTTTACCTCATTTTCTGCTGCATTAAACGCTCGGCAAATTAAGGAAGAGATATTTTATATTATTGTCTTACCTTAGATAAATGGCCAGACTTTCTTCTGCTTGAATAGCACGGCGGTAATAAGTATTCTGTTATTCTATGGAGGCCTAAGCAACTCAACGAACTTCTTGAATTGCTCATTATCAATCCTGAAGAAGTCATGAAATTTCTCCGGATTATTTAGCAAATCTGGGAACAAATGGGGAAAATGCCCCAAATTGTGCTCTACTGCAATTAAAGGGATGCTCCCACATTTTCTTTTGTTTACTCTGCCTTCTACGCCGCTTCAACAATAACAACGCTGCTATTTCTGCTACATCAGGCACGTCCATCTCGCTCGAAGGCTTATATTTTATACTGGATGCCTCATGAATGAGAAGTACGCTGATTGTGTTGGTTGGAACGGTGTTCATTCAAAATGAATGGAATGACGTGAATTGAATTGAATGGCTTGGTGGAAACGCACCCTATAACTTATACGTACCTCCTCTATAGATGTTCGTACAGAAGAGGCAAGGATGAATACTTATTCTTTCTTGCCTTTCCTCTATTCACGAGGTAAGGCGTCACTACCAATAATTTTACTGGCTTTCACCCATCAGACAGAGACCTCCGCGCAAGCAACTAGTACGCTCTGTGTGAAAACTTGGCGAAATATCTTCGAACGGTCCCTCTTTTGGCCGATCTGCTCTCCAAAAATGATCTGAAACCATTCCCGACATGAGCTTTGGCTTTCCTAATTTTGCACAGAAGTTTTGATCGTAAAATGAAACTTACGTTTCACTTAGAGGCCCGGGCAGTTCCATAAGTTTGCTCCATAAGTCCATTTATGGATCCTTTGTCCTAACTTGGCACCGTAATCTTAGTTATGGTTGGGTGAAGCATTTTCATCCAAAAATAGGAAACTTACGCTCGTTCCTTATTGAAAAATAACATAAAAAAAACCTGTCGCACAGCGTCTCAATGTGACCTTCGTCCAGTCTTTGTACAGGCTTATCATACTCAGGGAAAGAAGACACAACATACAGAACTACATGAGAAAGACATTATAATGGATGGTCTAAGAACTCGTAGTATGTAATGCGTCAATATCAACGATGGTGTGACATAATAAACTAGAGCACTCCGAGAGCGCATACCTCCGCCAAGCAAGGTAACTGTTACAAGAATTAACATTGGTTCTGAGATTATGAGTTTCTTTGCAACAACACTAAAATTTAATCATTTTTTCCTTTTAATAGTATTAAGAGCTTGAGCAATTCTCATCAAGATCCGTTGATAACTTTTTCAGTTATACTGCTAACAAACGTTAAGACAAACATGAATCACACATACAAACGAACAAACCGATCTGCACCAAAATTTATTCATTTATGCCTTTTAAGATTACTAAAAACTCATATATTTCTTAAAGATCCATTCATTTTTTTTAGATATTGTGATAACAAGCATAAAATTAAGAACAGTGACAAACGAACGAACAAACAAATGGATCGTTACAAAAATTTGCTCATTTACTCTTCATATTATACCTAACAACTCACGTAAATTTAATAAAAATCTTTCCAAACCTTTTTGAGTTACAGCCTTGAAAATTATGAGGCTGACAAACAAACGGATGGATAGATCTTCACCAATTAAAGTTAGTCATCTGTTCCTCTTAACATACCTAAGAATCTTTGTAAATTTCGTCAAAATCGCTCCATAACTTTTTGAGTTATTTTGATGACAGACAGAAAGACAGAGAGACAAACCCAACGAAATAAATACCACCTTGGCGGAGGTAATCATAGGTGAGCTAAGAGCTCGCAGCATGTTCTGAGTAAGTATATATCGACGATGGTGTACCGAGCATTCTGCAAGTGACAATTCCGCGCAACTACATAAAAGTTAAACGTAAAGCACAAGACCCAAGAGCATCTCAGGAAAGGAATAGCAAAAACAGCTTAATATTAGTTCACTTCTTGCCTCCACCAATGATATCACGCTCTTGTCGATGTTTGTTTGTCTGGTATTTTGCTTGCTTCTTAGAAATATAATTCAAATATTATGAACAGATCATGATGAAATTTACAGAACTATTAAAAATGTCAAAAGCAATAAATGATGAAAGTTTGGGGGCGATCCGCAAGAAATCCTCCGTTCTGGAGCATTTCGAAATTTTCGTCAGAGCTTCGTTGCTGGGCGGAGAGACGTAGAATAAGATAGATTCGGAGAAGTTAGGTTACGAAAGGATATATAAAGTTGGCTAAGTTAAGGTTAGGTAAGGTTCGAGTGAAGCAAGTTGGGTTACGTTTTTAGTTAGGCTAACTTAGGCTAACATTTGGTAATATTAGATAAGTCAAGTTAAGTAAGATAATCTTAGCTTAGGTTGGGTTACATTAGGGTTAGTTAAATTAGACTCCATGAATTTTAGGAATTTAGAAAAGTATATTCAATCAAATTATATAAATATGCCAAATTGGGTTTTGCTGAATTGTCCATACATCCAATCCAACAGAACTTAATATAATCTACTTGTAGCTAAATTAACTTAACCTAGCCTAACTCAAATAATTCCGTGTCAAGCCTTTCTCGCTTTTCTTTTCACCATGTGATCTTGTGTTTTTTCGCTGTGCTGTTGGCGCGGAAATGTGGAGCACGAAACTGCCACAATACTAAACACTAACAACCACATACACAACGAAATATCCACCTACACACCGATATTACACGTCTAAAATAGGAAAGTGAATTATTCCAAGACCAAATTTCTGAGGCACTATTGACTTTCACTGCTTACTAAGCGGTTTAAGTGTATAAAAAAGGAGTTTCTTGTACACAAGTGGGTAATTAAAAATAATGAACAAAAATAATCTAGTAAAGTTAAGAAAAAGTGGTACAAAACAGCTAAAAACACTACTGCAGATCGAAATGTCAGTGAATTTTACCATTGATTATGTCATAGACTGCACCGTACTTTGACTGCCCAATGAAATGGGGCCTCCCAATTGGGCATTACGGCCGACTTCGGTAAGTGTTAATAAATTGAGTTCTAATAATCGAAGAAGCTCAAACAAGTAGTAATTTGTGGAGCAGCGTCTGGTGCGCGTTAATAGCTGGCCGCTTCCGTAGCTATAGTGACTGTCTATTTGTTTTGCTTTTTGAGGATCGATGTTCTCCTCTCGCTATGGTGATTGTTTTTCTGCTATTTTTTTTTGCGTGCCTGATAGTTCGTTGTCCGGAAGTAGAGGTTAACCCCGGTCCTCGTGATTCTAGTGTTCGTTCTTCCCGCATCTTGTGTGCTAATGTTCGTGGTCTCTATGCTAATATGGCTGAGCTCTCTGTAGCCTCTTCTAATTATGAGCTATAGTAGTGCGTTCGGAGACGCTCGTCTCTAGCCATCGCCATGTATTTTAGCCGATGATCCCGCATTATGAAAAGCCAATATGGCGCTTGCGAGACTCGTGCCCTGGATTTAGAGGTTTGGCTGCTTAGGTTCATAAAGGTCTTGCTGTGTCTAGGCGGAGAGAATATGAGTGTCCATGTTGAGAGCTGGTGGTGCTTCGAGTCTGTGGTTCGTTAAGGAACTTTTGTTTTCATTGTATCGTAGTCCCTCTGCTGATGATAGATAGGGTTTTTGATTGTGTTGTGGATGCAATAGCTAGGATTCAGTCATCGGATAGGCGTTCTGCATTTGTCTTTATGGGTGAGTTTAATTGTTTAGGCTGGAGAAGGACCGACTGCCATGGCTATACAGCCTTTGATTTTGTGACTGCCTCTGATTGTGAGCAGTTAGTTGAGGGACCCACCCATTTGATAGGTAGTGTTCTTGCCCTCCCGCTGACTTATGTTCCTGATTTAGTTGGAGTGTCAGTGCCATCACCCATTGGTTCTTCGGACCTTGGTGCCCTCTCCGCAACGCCACAAGTTCGTCAGTGGGTCCCAAGAGTTACTGTCAGGCGTGAGGTATTTTTGAAGTTTAGAATAAATTGGGACGTCGTTTCTGGCGTAATCTTTGCGCTACCTTGGGTCTCCTAATCCTGGGTTTATTTTGGATTGGTTTTTCTCTACAGTCATGAGCATATTTATTGTCTCGGTGCAATAAAATACACATATTGTATTTAAAATCATGTGCAGGAGGTTGGAATGGAAGTAAATTACAAACAGTCATATGTATTTCTACATATTCTTTCCGACGCATCAATCGGATTCCCAAAAATCTATATCATAATTCTGCTTGAGGCTCCATTTTTCCGTGCGTCCGCCCCTGTGTCTATACGCTACGCTTTTCACTATAATCGGAAACTTTAACTTGTATGATGCTCGGTGCTTTTCTCAGAAAGGAATTTCAACCATTGCTGTTTTCTTTTGGCTCGCACTGGAAGAAATTATCAGTCAGTTTCGATGCAAAGACATGAAGTTCATGCTACGCGTATCGTACATACGTATTTACAATTCATAGAATATTCGCTTTGCTGGTGTTGCATGATGATCCCTATATGAGAAAATCCGTAGTCGGGATACAGCACAAAACGAGCTGTTCTGGACTGCTTCACTCTAAAGCATTTCTAAGTGAAAGTATGATGTTTAAAGAAATCAAGTAAACTGACAGAAAAAGGGGCTTGGCAGCAAGAATCCCTTGGTGAAAAAATGGGCTGAGTTTGGTTTATATTGTGGTGAAGCTGTCGCACGAAATAGAACAGACAAATGATGGGATATTTTGTGGAGCCGCCACGGGTCCCGCTGTAGAACCGAAATAATCAGATACACCAATGAGATATGGCATTGCTCAGAATGTGAATGGCTGACTAATATCTTCAGAAGATGAAATACACAGCTCAGCGAAGGCGTATACAACTAGATGAGCAATGAGAAATATCTCCGAAGAATGAGACTGCTATATTTGATCTTTTTTTTTTATGTCGTTATGTCTCTATCATGTTGTACAAGTGCGAATTCTTTGCTGCTACTGCTGAGAGATCTACCCGTAAACTACGTCAAGCACGTTGGAAGCGAGTCAGAACACGGAAGTGCTTCTCATTCTTGGAACATATGTTTCTGTGCGCGTGATAAAGTCTTAATCTATGAACAGATTAAACACATACCGATTCCACATAGGAACCAATGCGGATTGAAACTCAATTGAAATTAGGAGAGAGATTTGATACTGAGCAAGCAACGGACCTTCGCTGCAACGGAATAGCTGCCGCGGGGTTTTTGAACACAATAATATCAGAAAAGAGGAAGCTGCATCTCCGGCAGCGTATTCGGAAGGGTAGGGAGAGACGTTCACGTGTGCAGAAGACTTGAGATAAGACGCCCTTCGTCACGGGTGTTAGTTATTGGGTAGGTTAGGTTAAAAGAGCTCCATTGGATCAAATTAAAATGAGTTCCAATAGCCAAGCTAAGGATTGCTACGTTTAATACAGTGAGAACAATAACTAAGCGTGGAATTCCCACGGGTCACGCTAGTATAAGTTAATAAAGAAGTTATAAATTAAATTTCAAAATTCACAAGTACAAAATTATTGGCACCCTAGTTCTTATGATCGATTGTATGACCTGTAGCCTCGATCAAGTACTTGTAGTAGTCTTTTGTTATAATTTTCCACCAACTTGAAGCACTCTCCCGCTGAAATGTTGCTATACCCTTCCAAACAAATTTCCTCAAGTGAGTGAGATTCTTTGATTTTTCTCCTTTACTCTCAACTTTTATATTCAACACAGATTCTCTATTGGATTTAGGTCTGGGTTCTGGGAATGCTACTCCAAAACATTAATATCATTTCCAGCCATTCCCTAGTCAAATTAGTTGAATGCTTCATGTCATTATCCTGCATAAAGCACAAATTTCGATTGAGTGACAGTTCCTTAGCTGATTCTTTCAAGTTATCATCATTCACAATTTCTACATAATCTTCTTTTTTCACAATACCGTTGTCCTTCACAAGGCGTTCTGGTCCAGTAGCAGAAAACATCCCAAAAACATCAAACCTCCGCCTCCGTGCTTTACTATTGGTACAGTGCACTTGGGCAAAAGGCTTCGCCAGAACTCCTGTAGACATGTGAAACAATATTTTGCCCAGAGACCTTGATTTTTGTTTCTACCGAGCATAAAATTTGCTTCCAGAAGGCAATACTTTAGTCAATGTGACGTTTTGCAAACTCCCTCCTTACTTCAAGATGTACAGGCTTGAGTAATGGGGTCGTTTTCAGACAAGCTTTCAATCCACCTCTCTTCAAAGCTCTTCCAACTGTGTGTCGAGATACGTTAGCTCCAGGGTCACACTGAGCATCTACAATGTCCTTTGCAGTGGTCCTTGGATTTTGGCTAGAATACCTAACCATCTTACGCTCTGCTCTCTCGGACAAAACCCTTTTTTCTTCCACGTCCTACCCATCTTGTTTTTGACATGGCCTTGTGGGGAATGCTTCTTAATAGAACATAGCTCGAACAGTTAACTTTGGAATGCTCAACATTTTGAAAATCTTATTATAGCCTTCCCCTTTATCATGACAAGCTACAACACGTTTTATTAGGTCTTCACTGTTTTCTTTAACCTACACCATCACAATGACCTCCTATTTCTATGAAAATATACTATAACACTTAATGTGTGAAATAGAATATGTAATACCAAAATTAGTATGGAAACATCATTTGATAGAAAGTTCTAACAATAAATATATGTATGAAAACTTCAAATCAGAATTATACACGAAATACACCTTGAATAGACGAAAACAATAAACTGTGTCAATTTTGAACCTGAAATATTCACACTTCTGCTCACTACTCTTTTATTACAGCGATTTTCAAAATTCTGATTGCGGTATTGCAAAGAACAGATGGAACAACAAATGATTGTATGTGATTGACATTCATTTCAAACTCCTACACATGATTTTAAGAACAATATGCGAGTTTTACTGCACTGTGTTAATAAATATGCTCATGACTGTATGTACCTTCTCGCTTCATTACGGTCAGGACAAGCGATGAACGCTGGTTGGATGATGCTTGTAGGAGAGCGCTCCAGTTGAAACTGGAGGCTTATTCCTGTTGGTGCACTAGGCGGTCTGATGTTGAATTCCAGTGTTTTAGAGAACGGCAGCGTCGGGCTGGGGCTACATATGAGGAACCTGAGAGGGAGCATCATCTGAAGTCCAGGGAGTTGTTGGTTTCGTCTGTTAGCGCACAGAAATGGTGGTCCACCTTGAGAGCGTTATGTCTCCCCTTCCTTAACTGGTGCTGGTGGTGACCTTGTTGTGGACCCAGGCTGCTGCTAAGGCGGAGCTTTGTTGTGCTACTTCGATGGGAAGCAGAGGCGAAACCGGGTGCTCCTTTCTCTAGCGTGTGATCCTGAGCCGAGGTTCTCTAGAATTGCTTTCAGATTTTCTGAAGCGCACCGCCTTCTTCCTGACCTAGGCCCCTATGGTGGCACAATTCCATTGGGTATGTTGCCGCTCTTTCTTCTGAGAGTGGCTGGCGTGCTTGCAGCCTTGCTGGCTTCTGTGTTTCGTCGAATGTTACGGCTAGGCTCTTTCCAGGAATACTGGCGTGTCGCTCACGTAACGCCTGTTCCGAAGGGCTGTGTCACATCTCCGACCTCAGACATTCTAGACAACCAGTGAACTAACGCTCCCTGTCCAGTGCACCAGCACACAGCCGCTGCACTAATGCTCCCTGTCCAGTGCACCAGCACACAGCCGCTGCACTAATGCTCCCTGTCCGGTGCACCAGCACACAGCCGCTGCACTAATGCTCCCTGTCCAGTACACGGCACTGCCGCGCTCTTTGAAGTCGGCCATAATTCGCGCCGCCAACACAAATGACATTCGCAATTTTTCAACCTAACACTTTTGTTCCTTGCAATCTGAACCAGAAACTGTTGCTCCAATTGGACTAGTAAGGTAACAACACCAGCACCTGACCGCACCAGTTGCTTTGCAATATTGGCGTGAGAAATGAAAGCAAGACTGACTGGAATCACTGATGTTCTTGTTAATCTCGTGTTCCGGGAGTAATTATTTCTAATGCTTACTAATTACTGCGTCGCTGACTTTTGCTGCATAATGCGATTGCTCCTTCACTTCCAAACGCAATCATGGCAACAGGCTCCGAGATAAGGAGGTTATTTGGTGGCTGATTTGTCATTGGCACGAAGAGAAAAGGCAGTAACCCCACTTGGGCTCGTTGCAATTTCTGCAGTGCGAGTAACGAGTCGACTACATTCACGCTGCAATCTTTTCTCGTTACTAACTCTAGTGGTACATGTGTAACTCTTGACTTTTATGAGAGATGCAGACCGGGTGAAATCCTAATGCTTGAGATGCTTTCGTAAAAGTCACACATTGTTTACAATGAAAATTGCATTTCAAACATGGGCTATGTTAGGCTAGCCGGAAAAACTTTTTCGTTATTCAACAACAGTGTAAAGGAAATGTATACAAAAGCAATTGATAACATGTTTATTAATTACTCAAGAAGTTGGTGTAATACAACAAACAATAATACATAATACATTTCTCCATCGAAAACGTTTAGAATGAATACCTGACGGGAGGGCAAATCGTAACATTCGAGAGTTGTGATTACAGTTTGTAAAAGTTGATATAGACTCACAAAATTACGTTCGTAAAAGTAGAGAGCCGCAAAAGTCGAGACACGTAAGAGTTGAGAGTTTCATGCATGTATGCCGCTGCTGGTGCTTAACCCACGAAAGCTCACGAAAATTTCTAATGATGGGAAAATTAAAATATTTGGAGGTTTTCATCTCTATTGGTAACATAATTGAAATGTGTAGGCAAAACAGAAACATAATGCTATTCCTACGAGAAAATTAATGTTCCTCTGGAGGAACACTGAGCAACTGAGAGGTGGATGAAAAATCCTTCTTTGGCTGCCTATATCCTTTTCCACGAAATTAGTTTGATGAAAATGTATCCATTTAGAAGAACAATAGAAATAAAACATAAAAGTTCGTCAAAAATATAAAACTATATCCTTTCACTATATACTTCGTATAATTTACTCCATA
>LQNS02278143.1:4508861-4518954 GCA_001587735.2 Parhyale hawaiensis | reverse complement strand
CCCCCCCCCCCATTTTGGGAGGGTTCTAGTGCCGCTAGCCCCCTAAAAATTTGGGACGTAATGCCCCCATACCTGAAGACACTTTTTGAGCAAAAAACAGAAAATTGATAATTTTGACCATTCTCGCCGGGACGACCCCCTTAATGCTCTGTTGAAACATAAAATAGCTAGGCTCAGTATGAAATGATCAAAAACGTATAATTTTCGCCAGCTTTTGGAAGCTTCGTAATGTTCCACCAATAATATATATAAAGTGAGGGGCAAAAAAGTCCAAATTGCAGATGATGGCAAAGACATCCGGTTACCTCATATTTGAATCCACTTCTTGCTTTGCTAACGTTGAAATCGAAGCCTAAATCCTTAGTTTTACTCTCTTCTCACCAACAATTTCTTTGCATCAGTTATTTTTTCAATTTGATTTCATTTACTGATAAACACCTTTTGTTTTTCGTGTGGGCTAAAGCTTTCAGTCTTATGCATGCAGTATCTATGATACTAAGTCGAAGTTAATATTATGAGCGATGCTTGACTGTCTGCTGTAAGTAACGGATTTTCGTGCATGTCAGTGAAGAGCAAGACACACTGCGCTGCTTAGCAGAAAACACTCATCTCCTTTGTTCCTTCAAGTTGGTAGTTGTAGTGGCGAGAAAGTGTGGCAATAGAAACATATCGTCATGAATTCTTCGCCATAAATTTTGAAGGCCGAGTACACAAATGCCACCAAAATACGCAAATGAGCATAATGAAATTTAAAGTGCTCCGAACTTTTTAACAATAAATTTAAAAATACGTTTCCAAAGAATTTGAATATTTCTTTTTATAATTTAGGTTAATGATAAAGTGATTCCTACCAAGATTATGATAACTTTTAGCCTCCAAAATCAAAGTTCTATGTTGTAAATCAAAGAGAAGACGAAAAAATCAAGCATATTTGGTATGAATAGAGAAACATGGTACCAATGCAGGACAGTATTTATAAATACGATCAAGGCGTATGGGCACAGATTGCCAGCAAAGCGGGGGAGAACTGCACAAAAGCATCGCAAGTACGAGTATGAAAATGGAAAAGAGCAAAGTGGGCAAAAAAAAAAAAAGATGCTTCGAAGGCCTAGCTGAAGCTACGGTAACTTATGGTATCTCCTAGGGCACAATTTCTCAGCACATAGCATCGGTGAACCTATATGACCAACAGCTATGTTTCATCCAAAGGCGGTTAAGGGGTTGGATGGGCGAAGAAGCCACAGATACCCAACCCTCCTACCTATCCTAAGCTATGCCATTGTGTGAATAATAGTAGCTATATCATATTGATTGATTGACGGTTCACCAAAAGTTAATAATATATAAAAGTTCAGCCACACACTTGTTCTTTAACTTTTTGTTTTTCAGAGCTAGCTAACTTAAACTAGCAACAAAAATCAATGACCATATGTTAGATCTATGGGAAGAACAGTGGAGCTTGCAACAACCTGCCCATTTCGAGAGCTGTTGACAGCAGAGAACTAAGCTCGGGCTTTCGAGAGTCAGCGCTTCACAAAAGAAATCGATTGTAGACTCATTGTAGAGCCTCTTGAGCGAATTCCACGCGCTGTTCCGAACGGAAGCAATGACCAGGTGTCCGATTTTGAGAGACACCTGAACTAACTGAAGTACGTAAAAGTGAATTGGTCTCGTATTCCTGAAGAGAATTTTCCAGGCATTCTAAGCAGACTGTCTGAACAAAGCAAAAATCAGCGCTACAGCGTTAGAGCAAGTGCTTGAATAATTATTGATTTCTTTAATGTTTAAGCCTATACGTCCCAGGCAATGTCAAACGAGGAGTAAGAAATGATGAACAGGACATTTTTCTAAAAAGTTTTGATCTTCCCGTAAGGTCTCGTCATGTAGAGGAGGTTACTGTCATTTGTTTGTCTAATCATGTATTTTAACCTACGATATCTAAATATAGCATCTTTCAATAATTAAAACTAAATAGAATCAATTGACACTCCATAATTACAAAAAAAATCTCAGAGAGGTTAGCTAGATCGACACGGACCACGTGATTTATCATTCTATAACATCTATTAAACATATAACCTTTCACGAATATAATAGTTGCTTATTTGTCGCCTCCTGCAAGCCTTAGGACCCAGTCTAATTACCAATGTTTCCGAGAACCACACGATTAGGTTGCAAGGCTCAGTAACCTGTTTATCTTAACATAGGTTTTCTGTGGTCCTTAGTTTACTTATGTTACCCAAGCCCCCAGAGGGGCACAATACTCCAGAACTATGGAGAAGAAATGCTTTCGATGGAAAGGCTTCTAATGCCATTAGTATTACCGTATACATCATTTCTTGCGAAGAGTTGCATAGGTACTGCTGGTCATGATATTGTATAGCTGAGCACACGCTTGAGTATGATTACAAACATCACAGCTCGAGTATTCAAAAGCAATTGTTCCAGAAATATTTTTAAGAATCACGCATTAATTTCAGCCGTCGGAGCTTTCTAAGTTACAGATTTCTTGTCATAATATAAGTACAGCAGAAAAAAAAGGCACTGCAGAGTTTTGAAAAGTACAGCACTTCTGTACAGGCACTGACGTTTTTGACATATGGATTCACAAGTGCTCGCTCATTTATTGCTATGAGCAACATGACGAAAAGATACACGTACGTGGCACGGAAAGATGCACGCGCCAAACTATTTCCGAGAACAACTCGGATCACAGGGAGAATACGCCAAAACCTTGCAATTAGCTTTACTATCAGATTGTATTTATTTATTTTGTAGTGCACGTCAGTAATTCACAATTAAAATTCATAGTCCAAAAATGTATTCACATATCTGTACGCAGCGCATTTTGGTAATTGGTTCAGGAATTAGGAGTGGCTTATGTACCGATGCATCAGATCAAAATCTTTCACTTTGCATTAATGGCACAGAAAGTAAGAGCCTTCACGATAGTGGAATTAAATGATAAAATCCTCAGCTTTAGCCGGTATGTACAAATTGTTTCTCACTTTCTATCCTTTACACGGTGCTCGTCGCCATGGTGCATGGCACGACTTACAAGCTCGTGCATTCCTGCTACACAGTGCGGCAAGGATACCCAGAAATAAACTTCACTAAAAGATATTTTTAAAAATGAGTTTTTTTTATCATATTTTCAGGGTTTCAAAGAGCAGCACCCTACTTGTCACCCTGCTGTATGACAAGACTTACAAAGCACCATACAATACTGCAGAGGCGAGGGTACAGCAGCACAAAGTCACAAAGTGAACCTAATGCACTGACCAGATATGCTGCCTCTCGTAAGGTAGATTGATGAAACTCCACGGAAGCTGCCGCCTCTCATGTATCACAATTACATTGTTACAAGGCTCTGTCTCTCAGAAGCTCTGACGCACAGCGCTGCGTACCCATACAACGCGTATTAGGAGAGACAATTTTTTTTACACCCCTAGAAAAAGCTAAGAGCGCACACTCTGAAGGGTTTCCCCAACCTTTTCGAAGTGATTAAACGCAAAATGTAATTCCGTAATTATTAACTATTAAACTGAGTTTATACCCGACAATATCTGGTGTTTATTAATTCGCAGTCATATAGCAATATAACCGCACGTCATGCAGCTAGATATTAGCTATATTTATGTACAATGTACATCCCTATAGGCAAGAAATGGAGCGGATAGGCGCTTCAAACTTTCTCTTCGCGCGACGCAGATATAATGCTCACCTTATGCCGTGGAACAACTGGTGTAGCCGAAGATAGAATATTGTTCACCTCATTGGATAGCGAGCAAACGAAAAGACCTAAGCCCAATGCAGACGAGAAGCAATAATTGCCGGGAGTGCCATTTCGCCAACATATGCTCTACCAGATTGGGCGAAAAAGTTGCCTGCGGAGCGAATTCAGCAGCTTAGGTGTAGGCCAATCATCTCCGCAGCTTTCGAGCAATTCAAAGCAACTCGCGGTTCAGATTTCCCTGTTAGCTGTTCACTACAATGGTATGTAACGCCTCCGTTTTTCATAAAAAATTACCTTAAATGGTGGCGATTGTAACTGCACTGTCAAAGGTATAAAATGCAATTGTCTCCAGGTTACAATGATGATAGCCGCAGATAACGTGGATACATCTCAAAGTTTTGTTTACGAACTGCAAGATAGCACAAAATAATATTTTTGTGAGTACTGTGCACAGTGAATAAAAAACCGACGTGTTAACAACCAATAAAATATATCAAATAAATATTTACAATTTTTTTTCATGCAACTTCTAAAAGCCTTAGTTCAGGACATTGCAACTGCAAGAGCGTTTCCCCCCGCTATGTGTGCATTGAAATGTGCCAAGCCTGACCACCCGACAATTTTGTCCGGTCGAAATCAACGAAGATCTCCCTCGTTTGCGCGCGGCTCTAGAACGCCTCGAGGCTATCCAAAGATTGTTCACTGCTAAAATCCAAGGCATACAAGAATTAAACAACCACGAAAGACTTGCTCAACTTCAATTGTACTCAATTCAACGGAGATTCGAGCGCTTTACGATCATATAAGTTTGGAAAATTCTATAAAAGGAATTACTGTCAATGTCAGAGGGTGGATCCAGACCACACACTGAGACTGAATTAGTCACACTCGTGTCAAAATTGGTCGTGCAATAGCCACGAAGTATTATAACACTTTCACTGTCCGAGGTGCGAGGTTGTTCAACAAATGCCTGTCACATTCAAAATGCCACAGGTAAAGAGACTGCGACTTAAAAAAAAAAACTTACTGGACGCCCACCTACTGAGAGTGCAAGACAAATCTGCTGTAAGCGGCTACGTGCAAAGTGGGGATGACTCGCTGTTAGTCACCCCGCTGGTCACGGACTGCAGCATCACCTCTGCATACGATGGGCGGAGTGCAAATGTCACCTGGACCTCGCCCGAACAATAATCAAGGATAGGTATCAACATTTTCGCCCAAAATTTTGGTTCATTAGCCCACTGGAGTAGTTTACCCCAGGGTTGGCAAACATTGCTCTAGTCTACAGTTTACCAACAGAGTTGCGATATCGGTTTCTATATAATGCTTGTGTGGAAACGCAGTCGTCAGGCTAGTGCAAGTACATGTTAGACCAACTGAAGTTGAGACACCTCAAGCAGATTAATAGCAAATTTCAGTGGCCGGAGTAAGTCGTAAACTAGATTAATGGTAAAATTACTGAAACGAAATATATAAATAAAGGAAGATTGGGCTAAACGCAGGTTAACTGAAATATCTCACTGTAGAGCACATTTTTTTTTACTGATAGCTAGTAAGCTACTTGTGCTCACCTAGAACACTGGCACGACGAGCGGTCCTACAAATTAATGTCGAACTGGAGACGTCACAACGCTCAGCACGCGATGATGGGTAGGGTGTCCATTATAGGACTTCTGCTCTCTCATATTCTGAATTAATATGAAAGCACCTTGGATTTTCAATTATTATTTTCTCGACAGTTATGCGAGCAAAGAGTAAAGCGGCACAATGGGTTTGTTAATTTTAATTGCTTTACAATAAGTGAAGAAAAACGTATATTAGCTGAGCGATGGTTCAAAAGCAGTGCGAACATGGATAAAGTTAAGAACCATTGCCTCAGGAGAACTTAGGCTAAGAGTTTTAACCATTATATGATGAAATTTTTGCCCTGCGCGTATGGTTGCTGGTTGTTTTGTTCTCGCTTGAGCGATAAGCTAGCACACTTTAAGTTGATCTCAGACCTTTAGTTTCTATGACATGTGGATTCGACTTCCTGCAGGAGAGACGTGCATAAGTCCGGTCGCTGATGTTGGGAGCCATCTCACTGATTGAACGTTTTCAAGACTTAATATGGCATACTGCCATTATAATGTCATTTGACGGTAATTCTAGTATATGAAGTTGACACACAGCATATATAACTTACTCGACTTAAGTACAAACAAATAAAACGTGTCAAACGAAATTCAATTAAACAAGAAATGTCCAATAAATTTGCGGTTTTCTCAAAAACACTACAGGTAACAACAGCAAATAATCCCGAGATAGGTGTTATATGGACAAACATCAAGAGTATTGTGTATTGTAGCCAGATGCGCATTGTGTGGCCAACTGCAGCCGTACCCTGCCCTCGCGCCGCCGGTCACATTCGCCGCCGCCGCCCACGCGCTCCCTCGCCTGAGCTCCGTTCCGGTCCCTAAACATTGCCCTCACCCTATTGTAAGTTTCTGGAAGACAGTTGCATATCACTGTCCTATTGCTTAACCCTTTGTTGATATTATTTAACCCTTTATCTCTATTTACCAATAATTGCTCCATATTGCAGACTATTGCATAGCTCAGCTACGTTTGTGACCTCTATTGCACATCGTGTTTTGCCCCTATCTACAGCGCTTAACCCTTCATCTATAGTGTTAAATCTTTTATTTATCCCGAGTTGATTATATGTGAATCTGGTTCCTGTACAATAACATTGCTGCTCTAAAAGTATGCAGGTCATGTTCTTGTATGAAGTGTTTCATTTTCATTATTATGATGTAATTTCCTATTCTCGAAAAATATTCTTCAATATGGTGGATATAAGAGTCCCGCAACGAGTATAAGAGATAACACCGACTTATCTCTACAGTGTGCGTAACTGCTTCCACACGATGTATTGATGATACCAGTGCATTTTCACTACACGCTTAGAACTCTTCCTCTACATTCTCAATACTCATGCAAGCAATAAATATTCATAACATTTATAGGTTCAATGTTAGCGTTTTGTTTAATATGTATGATATAACCCTGCAAGTAAACAATGCACTTAATTTTCCTTTTTCAGCCTGGCAGGGCAGGCCACACAGAATCTCACACGGCCGCTTGCACTAGTAATAGTTTACACAACATCTCACGCCTCGGTACACCCCAGGGTCTGGGTATGCACACCTTCTCTGCACACCCCAGCCTCATTTATGACTCTCCAATTCACTGTTCACACCCATTTGGGTTCATTCTATTTCTCTCTAGTGCGGAAGATTCCACGTCTGTGCCCCTCCATATTAGAATACTTATTGACTTGCAGTAGGATGCACATACATTTTAATCTGTCATATGTTTTCTTTCTCGGACACCCACAGCTCGAAACATCATTTTTCAGTGTACGATTTTTTACATTTCTACATTTTTTTGCTATGCAACAGTTCTGTGAAGGTTATAGAAACATAACATATACCACTTTTTCATTCTCAAAGTTTACAGTTTTTCAAATATAAGCACATCAAAGCTCCAATGCATATTCATCATCCACTATGTTTGCATATGTATGTATGAGAACTTGCGTCTGGCCTATCCCGACACTGATTCGTTGTTGCTTGTGTTTCCCGGGATTGCTGACATCGAAACGGAAATGAAGAAAGATGGAGGCTTAGCAAAACATCTTGACTTATCAAACTTTCCACCGGACCATCAATTGTATAACGAGACTAATAAAGGTAAGCTCGGCTGCATGAAAAATGAAACTGGACACGCTTACCCTATGGAAATTATATGTATGCTGCCGAAAAACTACAGCATCACCTCAACCCCGACGAGTGTAAATCAGTAGCAAAGGGTGTAACTAGATGTGTACAGAAAAAGCTTACACACGAGTTATATAAGGATGTATGTACACGAGAATTCCAAGAAACATGTTGAGGAAATGACCGCTATTAGGTCCAATCAGTGCGACCTCAAAACAAAAACCATCAAGAAAGTCTGCCTTGCTAAGTTAGACGTGAAATGGTATTATATGGACTCGGAGACAACACTTGCCTATGGACATCCCGATATTCCGACTGTTGCGGTGAGGACTCCTACTGTGCGGTCGAAAGCGGAACCTAGCAAACGCAAGCGGGATACCGATGAGGAGAGTGAATGCTTTGTTGAAATGACGGCGAATAAGAGGAAAGAGGGTGAAAAAATATGGTACTGTGCGTAACTCGTAATTGTGACATTAGAATAATACCAAGTATTGCTCCCTTTCTGGATCGTTATTGTATGCAAACCAAGGACAATAATTGAATACCGTAATGCAACTTTGTGAGTCAGTAGAACGTTGAATTACCTAATTGAATGGTAAAAATACTTTAATAAAGTGGTAAGATATTGGTGTTTTGGTATGAACACGGCGTAAGCTTACTGTAATAACTATCTGGACCCATGAAACTTTCACGGGTTCGCAAGGCCTTTCAGACAGACCCGTGACACGTTCAAATTTTTAGTATGGTAACAAAACACTTATTCTTCAACACAGGGACTCGATGTGTGATATATTAAGTTCGTCCACTTGGTTGCTAACAATATCCACAATTCCCTGCAGTGGAGTAGCCAGGGGAGGATCGTGGGGGACACACTCCCTCCCTAAAAAGTTACACGCGCCCTTCACTGGAAATCAGGCCCGGGAAAAAATGTACTGCTTAGGGTCTAGCTTTTGTGTCTCGCTGCCCCCCCCCTCCTCCTTTTGAATTTTGCTAGCACTCTTTGTGCACACCCCCGCATGGAAATTTTTCTGGTCCCAACCCGTTCATTCAGAAGAGCCCAGGGGCATAAAATTATTAAAAAGACCTGGGCCAGCTGCGCAGGACTGCTGACCTCCGAGTATCATTGGACCCGTGGAATATTTATATAAGCTAGCAGCACCCGTGAAACGTGCACGGTCTGGCTTAAGGCGCTTCAGATAGATCAGTGAAACTTTCGCATTGTACCATGGCAATTCCCCGTCAACATCACAAACAACACCGAGATTCGATGCATGATATCTTATACGACCAGCTGATAATAATTACTAAAGCTGCCCATGTCAAAGTGGACCCGTGAAATATTTTTTAATAAGTTACTCTGTCTAATTGGACCCGTGAAATTCCTTTGGCAGTAAACCACGATACAGGTTCCTAAAGATTTATTCTTAAAAATTTCGGGCGTATAAACAACTAGAGCACTCTGAGAGCGCATACCTCCGCCAAGCGAGGCAACGGTAACAAAAAATTCAAATTGGCTCTGAAATCATAATTTTCTTCGTATAAACTCCAAAATATAATCATTTGTGTCTTTTGACAGTAATAACAGCTTGTGCAATTTTCTTGAAGATCTGTTCATAAATTTTTGAGTTATACTGCTAACAAACGTTAAGACAAACATTGGTCAAACATACAAACGAACAAACCGATCTGCACCAAAATTTGATCATTTATATCTTTTAACAGTACTAATAAACCCTATAAATTTCATGAATATATACTTATTATTTTTTAGTTATTGTGCTAACAAGCATAAAATTAAAAACAGTGACAAACGAACGAACGAACAAATGGATCATAATCAAAATTTGTTCATTTACTCTTTATTATATACCTAACAACTCATGTTAATTTCATCAAAATTCATCCATAACTTTTTGAGTTATGGCATTGAGAAAAATGAGGCAGACATATAAACAAACAAACAGATGGACATATCTTTACCAAAACTTAATCATCTGCTCCTCCTAACATACCTAACAATTCCTTTAAATTTCGTCCAAATCAGTTCAGAACTTTTTGAGTTACCTTGGTGACAGACAGACAGAGAGACAGACAGAGAGAGACAGACAGACAAATGGACAGACAGACATACAGACAGACAAACACGACGAAAACATATCCTTCATGGCAGAGGTGATTAAAAAGACCTGGCCTGTGGCCGAGAGATTAGTCACCAGTCGTATCACAGATACGCCAGCTTCCCAAACTCAATAAAGCTCGAATTTTCTTGTATCTATTTGTGATGAAGAGCGTGACACAAAAGGTAGGTAGATAGGTACTAGCGTATTAATATATAGACTAGCGGGAACCGTGGAATTCCACGGTTGAATAAAGACTAGGCCTATACTTTCCAAAATGAACCAACCTACATTACACTATTGCAATTGAAATCAGTTTAACCTAATGCAGCTCTTAATTAAAACGTAGCCCACCCCGGGTGAGTAAACGTCCGTCGCTCATTCCAACTCAACAATGTCTGTCTATCCAAGCCTAATTAAGTCGTATAAGCTAACGTGACCGGTGGGAATTCACCGATTAGTTAATGCTCCCACTTTAT
>LQNS02278143.1:4481621-4503643 GCA_001587735.2 Parhyale hawaiensis | reverse complement strand
GTTTGCTTGACAAAGTAGTTCGTCGATGTGCGTTCATGCTGGGTGGTGTTGTGCCCTGTGATCTGGCGCATCGTCGCAGAGTTGGTGGAGTCTGTTTTTTGTGTAAAATCTATAACTGCCCCAGTCATCCACTGGCTGAGTTTCTTCCAGATCCATTTGTTCGGGTGAGGTATACTCGGCGGACTGATGCTCTTCATGAGTTTGCCTTGGAACAGTTACGATGCCGTACGGGCCAGTATTACCTTTCGTGTTTTCCATCGTGTGTGGATGTTTGGAATGGTCTTGATGGCTCAGTCTTTGCTGGTGCTGGCATTGGCAGCTTTAAACGATCTGTACACAGAGCTATTCTGTGATCTCAGATCTTTTTTTTTTATTCTTTTGTTTTCTCCACCCGCTGGGCTGGTTGCGCGGGTTTCTCCGTCCCTACGTCGATAGCCTGGTGTGATTTAATAATAAATAATAATAATAATAATAATAATAACAAAGGGTTAAGCAATAGGACAGCGATATGCAACTGACTTCCGGAAACTTACAATAGGGTGAAGGTAAAGTCAGGGTAATGTTTAGGGACCGGGAACAGAGCTGAGGTGAGGGTGCGCGTAAGCGGTGGCGGCGAATGTGACCGGCGGCGCGAGGGTAGGGTACGGCTGCAGTCGACCACAAATGCGCATCTGGCTACACTACGCACTGCTATCAAGTCGAAGCATCTTAGAATTGAGAAGAAAAATTATTTCGCTCACATTAAGTTGACCCCAGAACGCCTCGTGGCTTAAAACCAACACCCGCGGTCGGGGCAAATCCAATGCAGTCATTTCAGATGAACAAATTTAGGGCACAGCCCCGATCCCAGAGAGTAGAGCTTCAATAATATCATAGGAAAATATAGAACGCGTCGTTTCATAAGACAATTTGCAGCGATGGAGGCAAATGCAGCGCCTTCATTTCTTTATGGCCAGATAGGTCTAATTTTTTGGCATGGGCCACATCTAGGTCAACCCAAGAAACTCCCTACAAAAAATTATGAATATTGCTCAACTTCTTCGAAAACTTATTAACTGGACAGACAAACAAATATGCAAAGTTAAATCTTCAACGAAAACATTATCACCTTTCTTCGCTTCGGTCGCGGGTGATCAATATGTGAGGTCTGGGAATACCCGAGTACCAGAGTCGGGTTTTCAGGTTTTCTTGTTGGAAAGTGCCCGGTGGTGGTGAGACTGCGCTCCAGCGTATAGAATCATCACAGTTACTCCGCGGTCTCGGAAGGCAAGGGTACGGCTCCCCCATCATTGAGAGTCCACAGTGCCCTGTTATCTGCAGTAGAAACAGAGATACAAGGGACCAATGTTGGTAAAAAAGGCGTTACCGACGGTACGCTTAATAAACTTTTCGATACAAGCTCCGAGAGAGAGAACCGACTAACGTCTAGCATGTCGTAACTTAACTGCAGCGCAGGATTTACGGCAGAACTCTGTGAGAGCAAACTCTGCTCCATTATTCTCATAAGGTACAGACGCAACTGAAATGCACCCGCCGTTACGCATGGGCATCTTTTTGTTATGTTGCGATGCAATTCACGACCCTACTTAATTTTCATACTTTACTCCGAGAGCTGTCAAGAAAAGTAGACATAATTACATTCGTACATAAAGTCTGCCCAAAATACCGAGAGCCTCTTTTTTTTCAAGACTGGAAGAATCTTTAACCACAAAATCAATATACCTGTCATGATCGGACAACAATTTGTGTAGCTAATATTATTTTTTACGAAGCATACAAGTTACTCAAGTTGTCCAAAGCATACCAACGCTTCAAACCAAAGTTTAGTCAAATACCACAAGGAAACGAGTCTGTCAGTCCGTAGTTCTCTATTTTCGGATTGTTTAGAGGTACCCGGCCCGATATTCCTTAATGTGCCAGAGGCTTTACAAGCACCAGGATAAGAATCCACAGTCTCAGGAGGTTGCCATGACTACAAAGAAAATCTATATCATAATCATGCTCGTTCCTCCGTCAGTTAGCTTGAGAGTTATTACGAACGTGACTCTCCCATTTGTATTATATATATGAGGGAAAATTAGGGCTTCCTTCGGATCCCCATGATACGACCTGGGAAGGGATCAGTAAGAGGAGACAAGTTGCTATTGAAGCTGCTACTGTTCGCACGTATTGGGTAGAAGATTCACAGCCTGACTTGGAATATTTTTCAAACTTTCTATATATGCTAGTGATGGGGTGAATATTTGCATCGGCAACCGCGAAACATCCGCACCTGGTTTGACATCCGCATCACCATCTGCATTCGCGAATGCTAAGATGGTAACATCCGCAATTGCATCCGCATCCGCGAATGTCAGAACTGTAAAATCCGCAGCAAAGGAGACGTGGATGAGTAGGTTTATCACTGTACACTAAGCTCAACCATAGTGCTAGAAACTGCAAATTCTCATATGGATTGAAATGTGTGCAAGCGCTGTCCCTGTCTACGGAGTACCATCGAAGTTTTCTCCCCAAGTGTTGTATAAACTGCCGTCGTTTAGAGCTAGGTGGTGTGTGTGTTTGTTTGTGATGGAGCGAATATTCGTATCCACAACTGCGGAATATCCGCACCTTTATGACATCCGCATCTGCAGATGTCAAAATGGCAACATCCGCAATTGCATCCGCAGATGTCCAAAAAATGACATTTGACCATCACTAATATACGCATAATACGGGTCCAAGGGCATCATTATTGAAGAACAGTGCTTCTATCCTGTAGAATTGCCACAGGTTGTTTCAGTATTGGATAGGGGAAACTTCGGATGGTACGCGTCTGAGGTATCACTGATGAACATTGTTTTTGTTCAGTGGAATTTCCACAAGTTCCAACTATTGTCTGACCGTTCTATTAAGGCAGTTCGGTCATGGTTAAATTCCTGTGAATCGGTGCAAATTCTATGGGTATATCTGAGATTTCGTTCGGCCCATATTTTAGCCCCGTCAACTACCTGTATTTAGAAAAATCGCAGAAATACCCATAGAATTGGCACCGCTATAGAGGAATTTGACCACGACGGAACTGCCTTGATAAAATGGTCAGACTATAGAATCAATCATTCTATCCAAAGTTGGTGGACAGGCACAATGAGTTTACAACCATAGCCAATGATATTCAAACGACGGTCGAGATAGGATGAAACTGGAAGTCACACGTCTGAGGGAAAATTTTTACATGGTCAAATACGTAGGGCGAGCGTGCAAAAAAAAAAAAAAAAGTCGAGAAACAACATCGTCTATTACGCTTGAAGTTTGTCCGAACGGGGACGTCAGCTGGTATTGCCCTGTGCCGGCAAACCCCGAAACTTTATTTTTGAGCTACGTAAGAAAGCTTACGTAGTGTCATGAACCACGTACAGTGACCTGTACTTATAATCTAACGTCGTTGAAAAATAGTAATTCGTGTCGACGCCGGTCACCAGGGCTCTAAAAACGGAGGAGAAGGAAATAACATAGAGTTCTTCAATCAAACATATCCATAAATTAAGAAAATATACTTGAACAACATTACTCATTCTCAGAAGAAAAGAAGCAACGATCCTAAATACTTTGAATATACAGGTTCTTTGCAGCCACTGCATTTGAAAAATCAAACTTTCTGAGAGGAAACTAGAGAGCACTCTGAGAGCGTATACCTCCGCCAAGCATAGCAACAGTAACGAAAGACTCAAATTCGTTCGGAAACCATGATTTTTTATGTATCAACACCAAAATTTAATCATTTGTGCCCTCTGATAGTATTAACAATTTCTACAATTTTCTTGAAGATCCGTTCATCATTTTTTTAGTTATGCTGCTTACAAACATTATGACAAACATATGTCAAACACACAAACGGACCAAACAATCATCACCAAAATTTAATCATCTGTGTCTTTTACCGTTATTGTGTTAACAAGCAGAAAAATAACAGAAAAACAAACGAACGAACAAACAAATCATCACAAAAATTTGGCCATTTGCACTTCGTAACAAACCTAACAATTCATGTAAATTTCATAGAAATCCGTCCATAACATTTTTAGTTGTGGCACTGAGAAAACATAGGCAGCCGAAAAAACAACGGATGAACGAATTTTTACCAAAAGTTAATCATCTGTTACTGTTAATATACCAAACTATCTCTGAAAATTTCGTAAAGATCGGTTCATAACTTTTTGAGTTATCTTGGTGACGGACAAACAGACAGACAAAGAGACAAACACGAGAAAAAAATAACTTCCTTGGCGGAGGTAACAATGAATGTGTTCAACAAATTACAGTGTCCAGACAGCAGATATATCATAACGTCCGAACGACATATTTTGTATTTCACGAATTACAGAGTCCGAACAGTAAATTTTGTTTACAATTAAAATATGCCTCGTCCAAACAGCAAAAATTATACGTAGATAGCGACAAATCACTTCGCATAAACAAAGACTGCATATAGCCGAGGAATTATAGTGTCCCAACAGCAAATATCGTAGTTAGCCAACGAACTACCTTCTCCAAACAACAAACGCAGCATGTAGCTGAAAAATCGCTTCGCCTGAACAAACAACACTTCACGTAGCTGACGAATCACTTCGCCTGAACGAACAATACTTCATGTAGCCGACGAATCACTTCGCCTGAATAAACAATACTGAATATAGCCGAAGAATCACTTCGCCTGAACAAACGACACTGAAAGTAGCTGATAAATCACTTCACCAAAACAAACCACTCAGCGTCCAGCCGACGTACTACAATGTAGGAACAGCAAACACCGATCCCTGGCAGGAAACAGTGCGTGGGAAGCTTAGGTAAGTGAGTACCACCTGCCTAAAGTAATATAATGCATATAACAGGTGTGCGCCACACTTGTGGTGACGGGAACCCTGGACTATAGCGGTCATATGCTGCGTTAGTTGGTTTATACTGTGGCTGTTGGTGGAGTGTTAGTGAAATGAGCTTATGCAATAATACACCTATATCTTGCTCCTCTCATTCCAAAATCAAAATATTACCGGCGAAATAATTTTGATAAGTCGACTGGAATGTTTTTTTTTTTGTGTGTGTGGTTAAGGTGGTGGGAAATACAAAGGTATCATAGTTACAAGTGCACTCAGCCGTCAATAATGATAGCGGATTGATTCTCTCATGCACAAGTATATGTAGAGCACTAGAGCACCCATGCAGTCATCAAAACTGAAGACAGGTTCCGTCAAAGGTTTATCACCCTGTTATAATTATTACCGTCGTGTTTTTTATATAAGTATCTAAACGAGTGTTTATTTATATATGCGTGTGTTTGGGTACACTGAACCCTTTCTAGCAGAAGCAACTAAGTACTGGTAACAAAATTTTTTGTGCTGTTCTTTTTGATGGAGAGTTACATTAGCATATAGCAATATATAAAGTGATTATAGCTGTAAGAAGGCGACACCTAAGGGTTTAAAATAGAGTGTCGTGCGACGCGATGAGAATCAGGGCGCACGGACGTTTTGCCTTAGAGTACTTCCATTCTAAAACTGCTCTTCACAGACTAAAATAGCAAAATTTTAAAATTCTACGGGTGCTAAAATGAATATGAAAGTATAGACATCTATAGTTTTTTGTCCCGCCAATAGCTGGTACGACCAAGACAGGGAGCTTATCCGTCCTCCTTTTGTTTATGACAGAATAAACAGACCGAGTCAGGGACCCAAACTGGGAGCCTACACTTGACATAAAATGAATACTAATGGGTCATTACAGAGTTGAATTATGCACGTTAGCATAACAATTCCTGTAACCACTACATTGGTGTTTCAACAGAGGTACCTAATAAATAGAGGTGCCGGTACGCTTTGGGGCCTAAATGAGATTCAGGTATAATATATGCGTGCCTATGAATTAAATGAGGAACGCACCTCGTCTGCTGACAAGCATAAAATCTAATACAGCGATAAACGAACACACAGATCACAAAATTGGGTCATTTACGCTTCGTGATACACCTAACAACCTAAATTTCATGAAAATCCGTTCATAACTCTCTAAGTTATAGTACTAATAAAAAAATAGGTAGACAAAGAAACAAACAAACAGATGAACGAAATTCAGCAAAAGTTCATCATCTGTTACTGTTAACTTACCAAACAATCCCCGTAAATTTCGTAAAGATCCGTTCCTACATTTTGAGTTATCTTGGTAACAGACAAATAGACAAACGTGATAAAGGCATAACCTCTTTGGTGAAGGTAAATATTAAGGAGGTGCAGATACATGTTCTCGTTCCCCTCTCTGACGGCGGGTGCACTTGTAAAAATGGAACAGTATAAACTCTCACACAATCATTTAATTTTTCCAATAAAATTTATTCATTTCAGCAGGACTGATTTCTGCAGTAATAATAATTAATTATTGCAATACAGGGAATTGTTTGAAATACAGAGAGCAATGAGTCAGATATCCCTTAGATGCTATCCTAACTTTATCCAGGTGAGTAAAATATTATGTAATCAGTGTAAGCGCGCCCATAAAAAGAAAGGGAGCGCTGTTTATTAAAAAGGCAGGATATCAACTAAACACGAGTCTCATTTAGAATAAAAATTCATGCTTTCAGAGACAGAAAGTTTAAAGGGGACTTACAATCAGAAACTGGCACTGGAGAGGTCAACGGCACCACAAAATGGAGGTTAAATACTGGGTGTAAAAAAAATTACATTTTTCATTGGCTGCTTGGTATATAAGATTCATTTCCAACCCAATTAGTATAGCTCCAATAGTATTGAAACAGCAGCTAATTCAACACGTAGCATTTTCTGAGACACCAAGTAGAAGGTAGGAACACAGCCACGTATGGTCGTACTGGTCCGGCAAGTCTATTTTGGTGGCTGCTCCCTTCCCACAAATCGCCGACTCTTGGCCATTCGTGCAGTTCATCAGGGAGTCAGCCAGACTTTAGCCTTGGAAAGAATTTTTGCTCCCGAGCTCCATATCTGTCGCTATCTCTTTCTATTTCCTGATTGGAAATTTATAGGCATTTATCGGCTACCTATGAGTAAATATTGAGTGGTATACGATAACATCGGCAAAATGCCTATAAATTTCCGATTGGGTGAAGCTCTTTGGGACATAATAATGAACCAATAGCAGAGCTGAGATTGCTCACGTGATCTTAAAAGCATGGAGTGCGCCTCTAATCAAGGTCACCATTTTCTACGAGCGAGGTGGCGCAGAGGATATGGACTTCTCCTGTTAACTGGTTTAGCGGGTAATTTTCCACTTAGCAATGAAAGCATTTCCTTGAAGTCTATCTTGATTTGCAGTTACATATTGTCGCATTTTAATATATGGTTGTCCTGGATACTCGATCACGGTTCAACTTTTTTGCCTATACGTACCGTATTGGAAACCTTTACTATATATCTGAATAATCTGATGTCTGTGAGTATATAGTGTGCACCATCATATAATAGCACATAATCGTCTTAAAATTCCTGACTGGATACTGCCGGGTAGCACTCTTGTCGTTTGCGACGATTTTGCGTGCAAGTAAGCTTTCTTGCGCGCGGCACCACTAAAATAAATACAACTTAGCCTAACCTAAGCTAGCCTAACCTCTTAACCTAACCTTACCGAACCCGACCTTACCTTTACCTTACCTAACCTCCCTTAACTTTACCTAACCATACCTAACTTAATCTGCGATAAAGCGAGCAGCGCACCACGCGGACTGGACCGCCACCTGCACGCACACGATCCGCGTACACACACACGCACATAAATAATCGCGAACGACTAGTGTGCTGCCGGGTTGCGGTATCGTCTTTCACGACGGATAAGTGTGCTTGTTTGTTTACGCAGATTGTGTGCCTGTGAGCGGCGTTCAAGTTGGTGCGCCACGCTGCTCGCTGTATCGCTGATTAAGTTAGGTTAGCTTAGGTTAGGTAAGGTAAGGGTAAGATTAGGATAGTTCACCCTCGGTACAAAATTCGGATTTTCGGGTCGACTCAAAATTTTTAAAGTCGGGTAAGTCGGGTTACAAACGTCGGACAAAAATTGCTTGGATAAAAAAAAAGTCGGGTAATTAGACGCTCTTCATACAGTCGGGTAAGGTTAGGAAGGGAAAGAAGGATTGCCCCTAAATCGTTAAAAGTATGAAAGAGTCGCCCCTACCTATGAATGCGCGGACTTCTGGTAGTGAGTAAGGTAGGGTAAGTTAGGTAAGACTAGGTAAAGTTAGAAAGGTTAGGTTGGGTTACGATAGGTTTGGTAAGGTTAGGCTAGGTTAGGAGGTTAGGTAAGGGTAGGTTAAGTTAGGCTAGCCTAGGTAGTGTTTTAGTGGTGGCACGGGCAGCAAAGCTTACTTGAACGCGTAATCGTCGTGAACGACGATAGCGTTGCCGGGTTCTGGACAGAGTCATGTGCACTGAACTACACGCGTCATGCGAAGCAAAACCTGACTTGCATATTATTGACTCTAGAAATGACTTAGGCATAATCTTAGGTAGCACTGATACAAGTACGTAAAAAGACTTCGTTCATTAAAGGTGCCTAGCCTTTTACCTCAGAACGCAGTTCATATTTTGTTACAATACAGATTTAATCAAGAAGACTCTCATAGAAGTGTATCAGCGCAGGCACTTTGTATAAATAAATGCAAAAGCATTCTTTCCCAAGCAATTTAATCCGCCAGAACAAACGATTTAGATCAAGGATAGCTAGTTATTCTAAGTTATTTCATTCAGTGACGTTTTTAACTGGGAGATATTTCAATAAGAATTGTTGTTGTTAACGGATAGCTTTTGTTATACGGGAGACATCTAATCAATGAACACCATCTGCTTTTTTGCACTTTATTATGGAATATTTTTGAAGTAATTTTCTAAGGCGACTAGAAAAACAAGTTAATTGACTCGCTCTCTTTAATGAAAAGACGACACAAAAAATATCGCTAAAAAATGTTCTTAGGTTTGACTTTAATTAGGAGATTCTGTATATTTTCCGCAAGATCAGTAAATGTAATGTTACGTATGTACCTCATTTTAAGAATAATTTTGATGAAGAACGTACGTTAGTAGTGTGAAACGTGTTTCGCTTTAGTAACAAATGTCATTATGCTAAGTAAGGACTACTTACTGCATAATTGACGCACGTTTTTAGACACACTTTTATTGTTCTCTGATCACAAGTTCACAACTAAATGTTTACAACCATAATCACCAGCTAAAAACCGAGAACACATCCTACTGAAAGTGATTCAACACTAATGGGATGCTCTATATCTGTTTAAAGTCTGTCAAGTCATATTCCTATAAGAACATGAAACACTAGATGACAAATCAAACATAGCACACCTAACAATATTACGCAACAAAATTTGGGTTGATTTTCGGTAGTATGCATAGAAGTATTATATGATAGGAGAAAGAGTCGATAACTGCACAAGATATTGTACTTATATATATCCCCGCTATCCTAAAGAATTAGTACATCCAGCAATGCAATACTTTAAAAAAGTGTTTATTGAATGCCGAATGTGACATAGGTCATAGGTTGCACAAACCCTTCAGGAAGCCTATTGTAGTCATGTACACATAGGAATATTGTGGAACACCGTTCAACCTTCAGGCGAATATCCGGCAAATTGAATCGACTGTTCATTGTACCATAATCATGAGCTGGGAGTAGTGTACTAAAATGACTCTCAAAATAATAAGTTTCCCCAGTCATTACCATTCTTAAAACTTCAAAAGGAAGTAATTATATACATCTCTAAATTTCAGTGGTTGCAGATCATAATACATACCATTCGTTAAAACGACTGGAATATTATTGTTATGTCTTTTGGCTTTAAATATAACTCTCAGGCTTTCATTCATGATGGTATTTACTCGCTTCAATAGATTGTCAGGAGCACCTCCCCATATAACTATTCTATAAGTTAACTGCGAATATAGCAAGGTATAGTAAAGAGATATACTAGTGCATTTTTCGGTAGATGTTTGGACACTGCATATATAGCTTTACTAATTTTGCTGCAAATTACAGAGACGTGATGTGAGAAATTCATATTTCGATCTGATACTACGCCGAGATACTTGAAAGACTCCACCCACTCGAATCTCACTCCATTAAGATATACATCTGGCAAGACGCAATTCTGGTCTGAACTAAAAAGCATAAGCTTAGTTTTGTTGGCATTAGGCGTAAGCCTATTCAACGTCAAACAATTAACAACAGTCTCAATAAAACGACTCTGTTTTTTAAGAGCTCCCTGCAATGAGTTATCATTTACATAAGATAATGCATCATCAGCATACAACTGACTTCTTACTCCTTCAAGAAACATGTCATTAACATTGAAAAGAAGTGGCCCCAAAGCGGAGCCCTGCAGCACACATATATCAATAGATTTGATTCAGACAGTACTTCTCCTATAACCAGAAACTGCCTGCGATTTGATAAATAGTTTCCTAAAAAATCATTCAAGTATCCTGTAATACCATAATGGTCCAAGATCGTAGTATATACAGTGTCAAATGCTTTCGTTAAATCTAAAATAAACAAATAGTCAATGTTTTTTGTTAAAAGCAGGTAATATATTGGTAGCGAGATTAAAAACCGCATGAGTGGTATTTCTTCCTTTTCTCAAACCGTGCTGATCGTTATCTGCAAATATTGAGTTAAACGAGCACGTATCGCCTTTTCCAGAAGTTTATTAAAAATTGACGATGTGGAAATGGGTCTGATATTGGATACGTCATGGACACACCCAGATTTATGTAAGGGAACCACTCGATCTTGCAACCTTTAAAACTTCTGGGTAAATTCCTTCAGTTACACATTTGTTAAAGATCGAACAGAGATGTTGCTCTATATAAGGCAATATTTAAAGTAAATTTTTAGGCTGGACCTCATTTTTGTGATATCGTTTAAAACGCATTTGAAAAACAGTATCGTTTATTTCCTTTGGAGTAATCGGAAGAAAATTGACCTCGGTTTGCACTCTCGGTCACTGGATTATATATTGCATATTGTTAAGTGGTAACTGTTCAGCGATATTTCTAGCTGTTGAAGAAAAATAATCATTGAAATGAATTGCTAAGGTTAAACTACGCAGCAATCTTCCATTCACCCGCATTTCACTGATCGTCTCATTAGTTTTACGACCCAGTAAATCATTGACAACTCCCCACATTTTCGTGGGATTACTGGAAACATTATTTACTTCTTTTAAATAAAATAATCTTTTTGTGGCCGTAATGACTGCGTTAAGTACGTTTCTGAAAACAGTATACGATCGTTTCAATATCTTATTTGATCGATATAATTGAAAAAGTTTGTGTTTTTTTCTGACAAGCACCTTTATTTCTTTCGTAATCAATTATTTTTCTTAGTGCGACAGCGAACTCGCCCTAGTCGGAATGCCTTGTGCTACAGTTGATACAGTCTCGTCACTAGAGTGTTCAATTCATTGGAGTGATTACCAATTCAATTGATTGGAAGAGGGAGCTGTGATATTTCACGTACAAACTTTTCGGTGCACGTGTTAAAATTAAAATTTATAAACCGACAATATTCCTCAGGAATCAAATTACAATCAAAGACTGCGAGCACAAGTAAATGTCTATACTAACAACTCCGCAATATTGAATACCAGTAAAACTTGTATTGCTCCATTTATGGTCTAAGAGGGCATACTTCGTTAGAGGATTATCTACAGATATTGATGTGGGTATATCAATCAGAGGGAAGTATCCATGACCTGTTAGCACAGCAATGAAATCTTGCATAAGCTTTAAATCTAAAGGGTTGCAAAGGTTCACGTTAAAATCATAACAAAGTATTGACTGTTTCTCTTTAGGAAGTTCAGTGAAAAACGTATGAAGCAAATATTCGCTAAAAACCTGAATTGACCCGGACGACACTCGATAAAAACAAGATACAGTAATGCTAACAGATTTAAAACTCCGATCCAATGATAATAGCTCAACGTCTCTATCTATATTAGTAACATCTTCATTAACTCCAAAATTTACGAACGTCTATTGTAATGCTTCCGCCATACCTGTTCTTATGTACATTGTACTTTTTGTAGCTATCTATACCGAATATAACGTCCACTGTCTCAGTTAACCAAGTCTCAGTCACTGCTATAACATTGAACAAGAACCTACTGGATGATAGAAAAAATAGGTACTCCTATCTATATTCTATCTACGCATGCATACGTTACACGCAGTATCCCATCCATTGTTTTATCTACATTATCTTTTTCGTAACATTTGGATCAATTTGTTGTTAATTTGAGTGATATATTTGTTCCTAAAACATAGGATATAGGCATATACCAGTGCGAATAAACAAAGACTGTATGGGGCCTCGAGTCATCAAGGGGCTGGGAGAGAGGAGACGGGTGACATAAAGAGCTGTACAAGATACCAAAGTACACAAACAAAATAAGGTTGTAAGTTCGTGCAAAGGGGAAGAGTGGCGATACGAATCCACTAGGAAGGCAAGTTGGCGCAAATTTGGGATTGTGTAGGAACCGTTAATCGCTGAGGGTATTCAATTGGCCCACCACGACCGAAATAATCTTCTCCGATTATCTTCAACTCTACAGGACAAGTGCATTTCATAAATAATGTTTCAGAAGATGAAGGTACCCGATAAAGGTAGAAGGTAACCCGATGAAATTGTGTTTTTTAGGGTCATGAACCCTGACCTCTACCCAACCCTCCCCCTGCATATCCATGATCTAGCCTTAACCCTTTTTCTCTAATAGTTAATTCTTTACCTCTATTTACCGTGACCTGCTCTCTATTGGTCGAATATTACATGCCTCACCGCCGTCTATGACCCTTGTTGGAGTTCATATTGCATAAATCGTTGTAGCATGACCCACTTAACCCTTTCATTTGTCATCCCGGTCATTCGCTTAATCTGCTTAACCCTTTTTCTCTCTATTGACTATTCAATCCAAGTTGATTATATATGCGTATCGAACGATATATTGACCCTGTAACTCTCTTATTACCCTCCCCACCCATCCAGCCAATATTTTCTATACACCTTCAAAGAAAACGACGAAAGAAAGGGTAGTTACTTATTTTGCCATATTCTCTTATAATGTATTTATTAGGCCATCAATTTCCTTTACTATGGCGAAATATCACCCATATTCTTATGTCATCCTAGATACTAGGCTACCTTATTTATTTACAATGCATTCATCCCAAAGAAAATGAGAAGCTTTATAAAATCCTTGAACAGGAAAGAGTACAAACGTACGAGCGCATTGTTACCTCCATCAGGGAGGTTATGTTTTCGTCGAGTCTGTTATTCTATCTGTCACCAAGATAACGTAAAAAGATATGGACGGATTTTGACGATATTTATAGGGGTTGTTAGGTATGTTAGGAGGAACAGATGATTAGCTTTTGGTGAAAATCCGTCTGTTTGTCTGCCTGATTTTTTTCAATGCCATGACTCAAAAAGTTATGGACGGATATCTATAAGATTTAGATGATTGTTAGGTATAACACAAAGAGTAAATGACCAAATTTTTTAGATGATCTGTTTGTTCGTGTGTTTGTCGCTTTGTTTGATTTATGCTTGTTAGTGCAATAACTCAAAAAGCTTTGAATGGAACTTTATGAAACTTATAGGGGTCGTTAGTAATGTTAAAGACATGAATGTTTACATTTAGGTGTAGATCGGTTGGTTCATTTGTATGTTTGATTCATGTTTGTCTTAATGTTTGTTAGCGCAATAACTCGAAAAGTTTTGAATGGATATTTATGAAATTTACAGGAGTTGTTAGTAATGTTAACACGTTTCCCGTCATGGGGCCCAAGGATGTCCACTGGGAGGTTCTCTGCTTAGCAAAGTGGGTCACCGGAGGAGTACTATCCTATTTACCTATGTTTGTAAAACTCTATCCACAACTGTTTTTTCGTTACTTATTGTTGAAAACCATATAAAATATGATAAAGTAATGTCTAATTATTCATTCAAGCTAAAAAATCGCTGGAGTTTTAGCTACTTCAGTCTAGGTACTCAACCAAACTTTGGCAATTTTTTGAACAGCAATTTAGCTTCACAACGAATTCTAATTCGTATATATTTGACAAACAATGTATCAATATTGAACTATATGGTAGTAATATTGTCATAAGACAATTGAACAAAATATTGCTTGTAATTTTTAATTAAATTCTTCTAATTCAAATTGAAACTGGAAAAATACATCCGATGTCAATACAAACTAAAAAATAACACAACATGAAAAATAAATATATACATAAATAAATAAACAATTGGCCATTTGAATGCCCTCAGCGATTAATGGTTCCTACACGTTCCCAAATTGGCGCCAACTCGGCTTCCTGGTGGATTCGTATCGCCGCTCTTACCCTTTACACGCACTTACAAACTTACTTTATTTCTGTACTTAGGTATCTTGTACAGGCCTTTATGTCACCCCGTCTCCTCTCTTCCAGCCCCTTTATGACTCGGGGCCCCATACAGTCTTGCTTTAAATCTAAAGGGTTGCAAAAGTTCACGTTAAAATCACTACAAAGTATTAACTGTTTCTCTTTAGGAAGTTTAGTGAGAAACGTATGAAGCATATATTCGTTAAAAATCTGAATTGACCCTGACGGCACCCAATAAAAACAAGATACAGTAATACTAACAGATTTAGAACTCAGATCCAATGATAATAGATCAACGTCTCCATCTATATTAGTAATAGCTTCAGCAACTCTCCAAAATTCACGAACATGTATTCTAATGCCTCCGCCATACCTGTTCCTATATACACTTTACTTTTTTGTTGCTATCTGTACCGAACATAACGTCCACTGTCTCAGTTAACCAAGTCTCAGTCACTGCTATAACATTAAACAAAAACCTACTGGATGATAGAAAAAAGTTACTTCTATTTATCTTCTATTTACGCATGCATATGTTACACACTGTTTCCCATGCAACTTTTATCTACATTATCATTTTCGTAACATTTGGGTGAAATTTGTTGTTAATTTGGGTGATATATTTGTTCCTAAAACAGAGGATATAGGCACATACCAGGTAACAATGCGTATAAACAGTGTGCGTGTTGTTAATCTATCTATTTAGTAAAACAAATAGTTTAATATATTTTACCAAAATTACATGTACTATAATTTCCTTTGTCCTTTTTATTCAAGCGGCGATAGACTTTAATCGATAGACAATATAAGCAGTTCTACTGTTTTAGCATAGATAAACCATTAAGAGTTTGCCGTATTATATCTTTAGAAGACTTTCACTACATTGAGGAAGTTGGCAACTACCACAAAATTCCTGTCTGGCAACTCACCGGAGATTATAAGGCCGGGTGGTACCTGTCGAGCGCCATTCTACACTTTTTTATGCTGGTATGATTATGGGTTACGTTAACCTGAAACTTCAACATAGACATTAAAACTATTTGAATTAAATGGTTGTTTTTTTCACTCTCAGAACGTGTGCTCCTAGTACAAAACTAAGGTTCAGAACTTTTGAAAGACAGGAAAAATGAAGATCAAAATAATTATTGTGTCATCTTTCTGACAACGAAATATGTTTTCGTAACGATTTGCTGCCTACTTGCACAGGAAGCAAAGAGTGTAAACGGAGGACTCAACGGGACTAAAATGAAACTTAGCCATGGCCGCATGTTGGCGAATGATGTCATAGTGACTGCTCGAAGTATTTGAGGGTCGGACCTTAGGCCTTCGTAGGTGGGTTTTTAATCCTGACGAAAAAAATAAGTAGAGTTCTATTCCTGATGGGAGAAATACCATAGGAACTGTTTCTACTCAAACTTTCTGTACTTGGCGACAACCATTTTACCGTGTTTAGTGCATGGGTGCAGCTCAAGTAGCTGCACATACGGTGATACCGTAGCATGTTTAAATGTTTTGTTAAGAGCACTGTGAACGGAACATGAAGTGTAAATAATGCTTCACTTCAAAGGTGTTGAATCAAAGCGCTGTACCGGCCCAGAATTTGCCTCTGGTGCTGCGACAGTTTCCACTTGCCTCCACAGCACTTATCAATTGATAATTGTTTATTTTCAAACTAGTATATGTTCTCTTGATTTTTTTTTATGGGCTCAAAGAATGAAATATGCAAGGGACAACGATTTTTCTTGTGAAGTTAATTAAAAACCAACATATGCTGCTCAGCTGGAACGTTCGTCGGTGTGACGTCATTGATGATATCACTTTCTGAAGCTAGTTTCTCGTGAGTCCTCCCGTTGTGCTCTTTGCTTGCTGGCAAGATTATATATAGGATTCACGAACCCGAAGGCTGTCCCGAGTGCCTTCTCGGCAGGGGATGTTGCAGCTGACCGCAGTTCCTACTGAATTGGTTCCCTTTGCTCCGCGAGGCAGGCTGCCTAATGATGGAAAGTGACTCATCACATGGGACTCTTATCTGCTCCCATACTGGATGGGGGGTGGTGTGGGTACGGAAGGGGCCTTTCGCACGAGTGCAGAAGTGCACGAGTGTTCTCTTTCTTCTGTATCATTCCCTTTTCGTATTCGTTTCTTGCACCGCGCTGCATGGCTGCGCTCGGCCTTACGTTTTTTTCAGGCTCGTAGTCGCGCACTCGCCCGGCTGATACTTTCCGACAGGAATGCTGAGATATATACTGATGCTACGTCATACTGTAATTGGTCCAGCGTGTCCTAATATTTCATTTTTTACATTATAGTTCAAAACAGACTCATACTTGTGCACTTTTTGTAAAATATTTATCTTCCGAAGGTACAAGCTGTGTAGTCATGGCTGTAGCATAATGTGTTTTACTGTGAAGTTGCCAAGTAATTAGAACAATTTTTATGCTCTTTCACTATTTAAAACCAGCGTAGTGCTTATAGTGATATACAAACAACACAGTTTCATGTCCAAATTACCCTTCAAAAGCAATTGCTGTGCTTACTTTATGAAAGAAGCTCACCCGACGGCGTCAAAAAAACAACCTGTAGCATTCTGCCGTCGCACACCCTACCTCTGTCAGCCGTCAGAGTAGCGACGTCGTTTGTTGGCCGACGGGCTGCGGCGGCAACGATCGAAAGTTGCTGGTGGGAATCAGCCTTTAAGCGGGGCAAAAATGACTAGTGTGAACTCGCCTTTAGGAAAACCTTATTATGTTAACTGCAATTTCGTTGTAGTTCTTTATTATTCTTTGACTTGCTGGTGTTAGGTTTTTTTATCAGCTGATAAGCACCTTAGTTGTTTATAATGTGATTTTTTTAATTAAAACGAATAGATAGAAACTATATGCCTTCTTCAATCTTCATCTTTATGAATGAATTAAACTAAGTTAAATGTATTTTTAAGCTTTATTCATGCAAACGAGCCTATTTTTTTAGCATTTCAATAGGTCTTAAACTTAAAAGCACCTAGGAGTAATTAACTGCGTACTATTTAATCGAGCATCACACGCGTAATTCTAAAATACTCTTAGCAGACATTACTGTAATTGCCTCCAGCAAGGAGGTTATGTGTTTGTTGGCGCTTATCTGTCTGTCACCAATATAACTTACGGATTTTCACGAAATTTACAAGGATCGTTAGCTATGCTAGGAAGAACAGAGGATTAACTTATAGTGAAGTTCCGTTCGACCGTTTCTTTGTTTGTCTACCTGTCTTTTTGGTAACATGACTGAAAAAGCTACAAGCGGATTTTCATAAATGTTGCAGAATATGTTATTAGGTACAACTGAGCAAATTTTTCGTGATGATCGGTTCATCCGTTTGCCTGCATGACTATATGTTTGTCAGAACACGACCAAAAAAGTTATGGAAGGACCTTCAACAAAAATACCACAGCGGTTTGGAGCGTTAGGAGGCACAATTAATCAAATTTTGGTGATGATCAGAGAGAGATCCTGGAGTCAAGACCAATTCCAAATTTTCATGAACAATACTTTGCTTGGCGATAGTATGCTTTCTCAGAGTAGGTACTTCTCTAGTTATCAGACAATGACGTCAACAACTTACTGTAACCAGATATTTAGACATTTCAGTAATGACCAACATTATAGATAGATCAGACAGTAGAACATTGCGAGGCAATACCATGAGACGCCATTGTAACTTTTGTCCTACGCCTGTTGCAGAGGAAGCACCTGCTGGTCATTATGCTCCTCGTGGCTGCAGAACTGCTCCTCTACTGGCACTTCACAGCTGGTCAGTATCACCGTCATTATTACTGAATGCTCTAGTGTAACCTTTCAATTCATTCTATAGTGTTACCTCTCTCACAAGAGCAGCGCCGCTGGAAACACTGCATATGTGTATGATGTATCATGTGAGAAAAAGTTCATTCCACTGCGCCTAAATGGTGACGCCACGAATGGTGCTTTCGAGCAAAAATTGACGTTTGGCCCTTTACTTTACTCATTATGTAACACTTTCGGGACAAATAGCTATAATTATTATGTGGTCGAATGGTCTTCTTGAAGGTTGCGACAGCAAAGTCTCAACACCCCCCTATAGGTCCATTGTTACCTGTAGTAACTCCTGTTATTCTTACGAAAATTTACGGTTAGCTGAGGCATTGAAAGGCTATGGTAATTCAATAGCTCCCAAAGCTGACGTTCGAAAGAACTGGGGCTGAGGTTATTTAGCCGTGTAATTTTCAATTAATAATTACAACGATTATTAGAAACACAATAGGTTCACATATATGCCCAAAAGTACATAGTAAATATGGGTGTCTGCACACACAGACAACGTGCTGTGATGTGACGCGACCCAAGGCAACGTTAAAGCGATGTTGAGAGACCCCGCACACTGAGGCAACACAAAGCGATGCTCTGGGACGCTGAGGCTGTTATTTTATTTTACGAAATTCTTACGTTAATTATTAGAAAATATTTCATTAACTAAAAATTAACATATTACCATAAACTTGTGCAAAAATGTTCTTGCACCATTACTATCCGATATTCCATTATTTTGCTGCTTGCTGCCTCTTCGAATGGGGTGGTTAGCAAAGACATGAAAATAAATACCTGGTGTGCCAGTTCGAAACCACATTGGGAAGCATCATTTCCTCGGGGAGCAGCAAATATATATTTATTACTTTTCACTTTTTCGGTATCTTAAATGGTACACTGCAGTTACACTATAACTTAGAATAATATTCCTCTCATTAAGTATTTCCTTGAATATAAATGTTCAATTGAGAAACTAACAATGTGTAAAGAAAAAAAAAAAACATTGATGGCCGAATTAAAATTTATTGACTCCCTTATAGTTTTTTTACTCTACAAGAACCAATAAAATGCCCTGAGAAGATATTTTCTGAAATGTCGTTTCTGTCCCGGACCAAATTTCGCAAAAGTGAACTCATTTTCGTTGTTCGCAAATAAATCCGAAAATAAACTGAGAGAAACTGGTGAAAATTTTAGTTTTCAAGCAGCAGTGCATCATGCACAGGTCAAGTGCGCCTGCCACAGATCGAGCTGTGCGTATAATCACCACGTGTTCATGAATAAATCCAAGGTACAGTTTATCATGAACGTATTTTGCTGGAGTGGTATTACAATTATTACAGTCAAATTCATTTGTATTACAGCATTATCTGCAGTAAACAATCCTAAATCCACTAAAAATTCAACTAGATTTTTTCCCAATTCTTTAGAAGCTGCTAATGGTGATAACGTTTGCACCTATTGGCGGCAACGTCTGGTGGGCTAGTCAAACGCCGAAGCGACCAGTTCAATATTCACGATTGTTTTTGATTGTTACAAGGAAAATTAGTTTCTGTTGAAAACTTGTCTTGTTAACTGAGTAAAAATTAGGACTTAAATTCTAAGTCCTGTATCACTATATAGTGACTAATTTTCGCATGACTGCCCTAATATAGAATGACTTATTTTCGCCTGATCGACCTATATAGTGTGACTGATTTCTACATGATTATAAATTTTATCTCAAGAACAAAGACGGCTTGTTTACAAAAACGTATGTTTTTATATCATCCCCAACCCTGAGCGTTGTAGAACTAAAACGATAAAAAAAACTTCATAGTACCAGCTCCACTTTAAAACCATCAACTTCGTATTTAACAACCGTATCTCTTACATTTTGGAAGGAAAATTTCTGTTGATACAAAACAATCGCCAGTTACCAAGGATTTTGTGACAATGGCAGAATTTGTAGGTATATATAGAGAGAAGAACCTATCGTCTACCGACGACGGAAGCAACAAACAGTGTGATGCAAGGCTTGCTCAAACAATTGTACTTTAGGAGAACCTTCGGACCAGCACCACCACAACGATGTGTAACTGTTCAAATGCATTGGCTGTTACATGAATGGCAGCTTTCAAAAGCATTTCTACCTCCGCCAAGGAGGTTATGTTTTCGTCGTGTTTGTCTGTCTGTCTGTCTTTTTCTCTGTCTTTCTGTCACCAAGATAACTCAAAAAGTTATGAGCCGATTGGGACGAAATTTACAGGGATTGTTAGGTATGTTAGGAGGAACAGATGATTAACTTTTGGTAAAGATATATCCATCCGTTTGTTTGTCTGCCTCATTTTTATCAATGCCATAACTCAAAAAGTTACGGATTGATTTTGATGAAATTAACACGAATTATTAGGTATATAATAAAGAGTAGATGATCAAATTTTGATAATGATCCGTTCGTTCGTTTGTCACTGTTTTTAATTTTATGCCTTTTAGCAATATACCTCCAAAAATAATGTATGAATCTTTATGAAATTTACAGAGGTTGTTAGTAATGTCAAAAGACATAGATGATTAAATTTTGGTGCAGATCGGATGGTTAGTTTGTATGTTTGACTCATGTTTGTCATAACGTTTGCTGGCAGTATAATTTAAAAAGTTATGAATGGATCTTCAAGAAAATTTCACAAGCCATTTTTACTATCAAAAGGAACAAATGATTAAATTTTGGAGTTTAAACAAAGAAAATTTTTGTTTCAGAGCCAATTTGAATTTTATGCTACCTTTGCCTCGCTTGGCGGAGGAATGCGCTCTCAGAGTGCTCTAGTTTTGTATATAGTTTCAAGCTAGTAAGTGAGAAAGCGCAGCTTTACGAGCTAAAACTTCCAATAACCTACTGTGATTAGGGAATTGCTGCGGTAATCAGCAATGGAATAGATCTATAGTCAATTTGTGGTACGTGTTAAATCGGAATCAATATATGAATGTGTTATTTCTAAATGGGACAGCGACGCCTACGTTTGTGTTAATATTTGAAACAATACATTGCAACAAACGTGAAAGGAAACTGTATTTTTCGTGGCCAAAGCTAATGATAAGAGAGATTTTTGAAGCCGTTACTTAGGCACCTTCACTCATGGTTCATTGTAGTGTTTGAGTCTCGCTGTTGGTCAAAGATGACAAAGTTTGAAGAAAATAAATGTCGTCCCACGTTCGGTTCGATTTGGCCAGCTTAACAAATGCCACGTCGTGGTATACATAGGTAACTATTACATTTTACTCTTTCATTTCCTATCCACATGGTTTAGGCATGCATCGTATATATATGGTTAAAAATTAAGATGCCAGGCCACCTTTTTGCCCGACTTTAAATTTGTCAAAAATCTCCAGGAAAAGATCAAATGGTAGCGGCATAGTGTTCCTGAGATTCAGGTATAAAAGTTGTGCCTATAACTTGCTAAGATACTTATGCTAGTTGAACCGAACCTATCTAGACTAATCTTAACCAACGTAACACATGCTTTGAGTCATATCGATCAAGGAGCTTTAATTGGGAAGAGAGAGCCCTGCCGCCCGTAGTTCGATTCGCCAGCGAGTCAACTAGTTCAGGTGTGGCTGTGACGCATTCGTGAATCTCATTGGTGTAGATCAGTGGTTCCCAAAGTGGGCGTTAGCGCCCCCCTGGGGGCGTTGGCGAGTTCTGAGGGGGCGGTGAGGCCAAAAGGGGCAGTAGGGGGGCGATGAGGCTAAGAGGGGCGGTAAGGGCGGCGTTGAGGCGAAAGAGGAGCTAGAGGA
>LQNS02278143.1:4421232-4433726 GCA_001587735.2 Parhyale hawaiensis | reverse complement strand
TGAAGCCCAGACCGGGGAGCAATACTCTAACACAGGCAGCGCACTGCGTAGGGAAGAGGTGGGGCGGTCTATTTGACTTGACCTTTACCTGAATTTACTTGAAGAAGTTATACTCGAACAAGTAGTTTCTCATTAAACTCAATCAGTCAACGACAGCGTAATCCGGCATATACCTCTACCTTCCTATTTTTAGAGCGCGAAAACTAACGCGAGTGGCATGTTGAGGCAATGGTTCTTCTCCACACGTCACAGAATCGTACTGACAGCTACAGTAGCTATGGCACTTTGATTAAATGCAAAACGCATATGTGGTCGAAATGATGTTTCGTTCCCCTACCCTTCCATATGAATAACACGAAAGTGAACCCGAAAGCAATGAAAGTACGAAATCAAATACGCTCTTAAAGCAAAAAATATAACTAACATGAATTAAAGGTGGTAACGAGTTACTCCTCATCCTAATATTGCACTGATGCACTCTCAGAAACGATCAAATTGAGAAACCTTTTACGCTAGCTCGTGTGTTAGCATTAAGTCGGAGAGAACGATTTACGGATCTGTTTTAATTTACTAACTCATAAGCTCAATTGCCAATCTAATATAACATAACCTGACGTAACTTACTATACATCTCCACACAAAATAACCTAACCGTAATCTAACCTAATGCGGCTTTATCTAACCGAACATAAATATAAATAACTAAAACTGAACTTATGCCGCACTATATACGGATTCGGTGGAAGTAAACTAATTCTTATACGTAGACTAGTTTGCAAGCTGGGCTATTATTAATGCAATCATTGTTGGTTTAAAACTTATAAAAAAACTCACGTGCTGCCTCAAGACTGCATGCGACGCGTGTAAAGCAGTGATGACATTTTGTGAAGCATCTTCAAAGGTCAAAGTGTCGCAGAGGACTTCTCAAGGTCTCATGTCATGCCAAGACTGGCTGTGTATATTCCAAGACATTTAAGAAACTTTGAAACCCAAAGGCTCGTGCTGCCTCCGAGTATGCAAAGGACAAGACCAGTAGTTTGGCAGGCTCTTTGTATCGAGTTCGGCAAGTTTTGATTTATGCTGCTCCTGATTAAACTAACTCAACAAGGACAGTACAAACCCTAATTAATAAAGTCAATGAAAAAGCACAATGAAATATTTTTGTCGCACACACTGAAGTTCTACTAAGTATTATTCACAGTCGAAGAGGAGGATGGCGAGGGTCTGGTCACATTGAAGCGCTTCTAAATATTATTCCCAAGAGAACTGAGAAAGCTTTGGCACTTTAGAATATAAGTTAAAAAATTGGCAATCAAAGACAAGGAAGGAGAGTCTTATTATCATTATAGTCATAGTTTTATCACCGTATCCACTCGATGAGTGATCCGTACGGTGCAGACTCGGCCTTTCTACATAGCTCAGTAGGAATATTTTATCTCGGCATTCCTGCCGGAAAATGTTGATTGGCTCAGTGCGCTACTACTGGCGGGAAAAAAGCGCAAAGAATAGAGAAAGACACTCGAGGACGGTCCCATTCAAGGCCTTCCACACGAGAGAGAGTAGAGAAGTCCCACGAACTAGGTCGGCTGTCTCGATCAACAGCCCACCTCGAAGAACAGAAAGGGAAAATTAGAGAACCTACCTAACTTTATGAAACTAACCTCGTCAGCAGGAACTGCGGCCCCATGGAACATTCCGTGCGGAGAAGGCACTCGAGACCCTTGGGTGCGTGATGCCAAAACATATTGTGGCAGGGAATTAAAGGGCCCGTCACAATATGTCCCTGAGGGTGAAGGAGAGACTTTAGGCCCGCGGTCTGGTGGAATAGGACGCACTTGCTATGATTGGAATCTCTGCACAGTTGAACTTCATTGTACGGACGCTAGGCTTAATCATCTTGAAATTTCACAGTGCTAAAAGTTTCTGATTACAGAAAACTGTCCAGAAGTAATCAGTGCGGTCTTCATACATTATCATCATTATTAAAACGTCACCCTCGGGCCCCCACGGACTGGTAGTGTAACCCAAATGAAGCATTACGCAACACCGAGAAGCATGAAACCCTACTAAGGAAAATCCACCAGAAAGCCATTAACAGCTGATTTAAACGCATGCAGGCCAACACGATTGAAAGCCGATGCCGGCAATGAATTCCAGACTGATCGGACCAAGGCAGAAAACACTGATTGAACAGACAAGTATGGCACCTAACAGTCTCCAAAGTGAATGAGTGCGCATAAGCCGCAGCACGTGTATTTCCCCCAAAGACCTTAAGCACAGGGACAGAAGCGTGCAACCAATGTCTTTTATTGTTGAATACGTTATAAAAAATTCACAAGCAGGCCACCCCATGACTTTGGGACAGATAATAGTTTTAATAGTATGTCCAGCCTGCCATAGAAGTAGAAACCAGTTCACTAAAGGTAATTTTTGCCTCTTCTAAGTCGAATCCATTGCTGCGGGAGTTATTCCTTACATTATATACACAGTAGAGCCTTTCATCTGTAGAGTCTGTGAACGTGGTTTGATACGGTAATTAGAAACTTGCATTACGTTACCGTACTGAAGACATTCGATCGTTTAAATGGATGCCCAAGGCTATTGTATTAACGGATGTTCTACGGTATCAAAAATATCGTATCTTAGAATGAAGTTCTTGCTGTTTAATCAGGCAGCGACAAAGGATGCCGTAGGAGATTAAATTAGTATTGGATAAATGGATTTTCTGGGATTATTATTTTTCCCGTGGAATTGAGGGCCAACTAGGTCGGCTGTCTCGATCAACAGCCCACCTCGAGGAACAGAAAAGGAAATATAGAGAACCTACCTAACTTTACAAAACTAACCTCGTTAGCAGTATCTGCGGCCAGATGCAATATCCCCTGCGCAGAAGGCACGGGGGTTTTCTTTGAAATTCTTTATCATGAATTAAAGGACTGCACACAGCAGTGGAAAGTCGTACAGTGACATCCTAACAGAAGGGGTGAGCTGCCAAGAGCGGATCCAGGGGGGGGGGGAGGGGCAGCGGGGCCATGCTCCCCCAGAGCGAAGTTAAATACTTGCTATATTTATATTCTTGTGCATATTATTAATAGTAGCGTTGTAGCAGGCGAGATTAATTTAAAATGATTCTACCGAATTTCTTTTCCAACATATTCCTCCCGAATTATTGGGCCGATTTTATCTATTTTTTGCTTAAAATATTCTGAATGATTTCCTCTAGCTGCATGTTCCATTTATCTAACCCTTTAAAACTGTTTTTTTTAACCCTCTAACGTTATGAATTGGTGCTGAACTGCTGGCCCTACGTTCCATGTTTTACTTGCAAGAAACCTCGGAAAATTTTTCTTCGTAATACACATACTCTTTCCTACCCGCTTGGAAAGCACACATCATTTCTATCAAAATGCCCCTTATTATCCTCTTATGGTAAAAAAAACTACTGGACTGAATTTTATTACTTTTGGCTTAAAACATTCGTCTTTATTTCCTCTAGTTTCAGGTACCATATTCTTCGCCCTAAATATTTAATTATCCCTGCTAGAGCTAAAATAGGAGTCAACAGCTTGGGGCAAGTTTCAGTTTTTACCTGGGGAGAAAAGTTGGAAAATACAATCCATCACAACGAAAAGCTCCTCTGAATTCTTAAAAAAATGGCCCATTAGCTGTCTCCAATAATTTTATTCATTACAACGAAGATTCGAGCGATTTACAATCATATATGTTTGGAAAATTCTGGGACGTATCACTGAGAATGCGAGTGAGCGGTTTGTTGTCAGACACTCAGAAAGAACTGGAAGGACTTATGATATACGCGTCCCAGGCAGAGGTGGTGGAAAAGCCGTAGCCATAAAACATTCTATAAGCCTCGCCGCACGGGGAGCAAGATTGTTTAACAAAATGCCTCGGCGTATTAGAAACGCGACTGATATCAAAATTGTGGAGTTGAAAAATTTGCTGAATTCTCATTCAAGAAAAATACTAAATAGGCCATCAGTCTGGGGTTACGTACACTGTGGAGATAATTCACTGCTGGCTCTCTCTTTGGTTGCTATCTGTGGTCCCACAGAAGACACCCATGCAGCAGCGTGATTGAACACACGTGGGGTGACGTGCGGAACGCCACCTGGACTACTCCGGAAGACCCACAAGGTAGTTATTACCATGGAAGATGTTGAAAAACAGCATTTATTTTATACACACATTGTAATAATATATTTAATTTACTGCACCGATTTTTATTGTTTTTTACTCAAATATTTGTCTTAATCTTCATTAGTTGCTGTGCTTTTTGGTGAACCGTAAAAAGTGGTTAAACCCTAGCTGCTCTGGTTCAAAATATTGGGCATAAGTGTGTCTCAGGTTCATTTTGTACATATAGTAAAAATTTTATAATTTTTTATCGGAAAGCATTTTATTTTATTGATTAGCAGCGAAGAGAACTAAAAATTTCAGTCAAAAACCTCTGTTAACCATGCTGCCTTCAACCCTTACTTTCATAACCTTTTTTTCAACTGTTCTCCCAATTTACTTAACCGATTTTTAAAGTTTTTCCTTCCCTCAAAACATTTTTCTTGATTTTCTCTGTTACATTCACTGTTATTTAATAAAAAAAAATTATTCAACTTTGTTGGGGTTAAAAATTTAGGTAAAAATGCATATCCAATGAACGATTTTCTGTTATAAGGAAACTCAATTATTTTTGTGTTAAACATTTCTAATTATCACTCTCGAGCGAAGAGTATCATTCAGTCCCACACAAGTTCAATCATTATGTAGCTACTCTGTTAGAACTAAAAATTTAATTAATCTTACACCAAGCGTCCAACGTTTTACTTTATTTTATTTTTTTGAAAACTTCAGGACCGACTTTAATACCTCTAGGAGCAAATATACATGTAATATCTAGATGGACCTCCACGCACTATGAACTTGACCCTATAGGCGCTTTTATAAGTGTGTCAGGGTTGAAAAAGGGGTCGAAACGCTTGCCCAACGAATAATTTATTATCGATGAACGTCACACACTTTTATGCTAAACCTCTGCCTCTTATCTCACTCGAACGGAGGAGTAGCATTTATTTCCCCCAGATTTGCCCATTACCTTGCCAAAGCTAAAAAATCCGTTTTCGATGTTTCCAACCATACATTTCCCTAACCTTTTTTTCGAAACTTTCTGTGCTTATTTTATCATTATGATGCCGATAAAAGCTACAATTTTTACATCCAGCAACAAACATGCTCAGCTCAACCCTCAACTTCTACAAATACTATTTGGGCTGTCACTTGTAAATAGAGGTCTACTGTCCTTGTCTCACAAATTATTATTTTTCTATGATTAGCTAGACAATTAGAAAATAGTTGGTCATAAAATAACTTTCTTTCAATACAGGGGAGATATAAGTTTCGAAAAAAACTTTCCGTTTCCTATTCAGGGATAAAAACGAGCATTCAATCATGAACCTATATGTTCTTACCTTTTTTCTTCTTTATCTAAAAATTGCTGTATCGATTTCCATTTTCTTTTTGTATAGGCCTCACCTCCAGTTATGTGCATCATTAACTTGTCCTTAATAGTCCTGACACTATCGTTAGGTCTAGAGCAACGGTAAAAATATTAATGCTTTAATAGAGGCATATTAGCCCTGAATTTTTGACAAATAAATTTTTAAAATTGGTACCTAGAGTAATCTTTTCCAGCTACGACAGTATGAGGGACGAACTTTTGAGGGAAATAGACACCTGTCTTAATCCTAAGGCGCATATATATAACGTTTTAAAGCATATTGTTTTAAATTGCCTGATAAGGCAAAAATAATCCAGGCAACAAGCATTTCAAGCCAAGCAGATTTAAAGTAATCGTGCAGGCAAGTAAAAGAAGCCAAGACGAATATTTTTAGCGAAAAATCACAAAATCGGCCCAATAGTTTGGGAGACACAGTTGAGAGAAGGACATTGTAATGTTGTTCAGGGTAAAAACGTTTTTAACCGTGGCAGCATTATTATTATTAAAACTTCACGCTTGAGCTCCCACGGACAGGTAATACAACCCAAATGAAGCATCTTGCAACACCGGGAAGCCCAAAACGCTGCTAAAGGAAATCAAGCAAAAAACATTAACAGCTGACTTAAACGCCTACAGGCCAATACGACCAAAGACCGATGCCGGCAACAAATTCCAAACCTTAGCCGACCAGGGCACGAAGCACCGACAGAACTGATTAGTTCGACATCTGACAGCATCCAAAGTGAAAGAGTGCGCTCCGCACGCAGCACGAGTCGCTCTCCCAAAAATCTTGAGGGCAGGGAGAGAAGAATACAACTAATGCCTCTCATTATCGTACACCTTATAAAACATGCACAGCTCTGCTACTCTTCTCCTGTGGGACAGGTTTACTAGATCATTATCAGCGAACAGCCTGCTGGCTGAACTAACAAGTCGATCCAACAGACTCAAGTGAGTGGCAGCAGCTGAAGCCCAGACCGGTGAGCAATACTCCAACACAAGCAACAAAAACGCCTAAAAACATCTGCGGGCAACCTGACTACCACCAAACACGGAATTCACTTTACGCAGGAGCCCAATCGTAGTGGAAGCACGTGACACCAACCTCCTAATATGCGGCTCTAAAGTAAGTTTCTCATCAAAGACAACACCAAGAATCTCCAAGGAGCTAGACTCCTGAAGTAAAAGGTCATCAATCTCCAGTTGGGGATGCTGCCGTATTGTTTCGGCACAACATACCTAAATTAGCACCAAAAACCAGCAGCCGGCTACTACGCAGTTATAGCAAGGCGGCCACCGGCATGGACGCTGGCCGGGAGGTACGCACGATGAGCTGAGAGACGCCTGTGACGTCAGTAAGCACCGCACCTGCGCCCCGCCAATAGGAGCTCATCCAAGGAACGCTTATCGTCAGAACTTCTAATTTGTGTTTGTTCAGGTACCCTTTTTGGACGATCGCGGCCAAACCAGGGCACGCCGCAAACATTTATGTATGTGTATTTATAGCTAGGGTATACACATAGACTTGATATTAGTGTATAGGCCCAAAGAACCCGCCAAGGTAGAGTAATTAGAGTTTCTAATGGGAAAAACGAAATAGCCTCGCACTCCATTCTCGATTTATTACAAATACTGTAGCATCAAAGCTAGGAAATGTAGAAGCTGGAAAGGTTATCAAATAGCTGCAATACCACAAGACCTGTAATTTGATATACAAACCATTGAGGTAGGCTTCACGGTTAGTTAATTAGAGGGCAAAATATTCGAGTAGACAAACACAATTCGAAGGCTGTGAGGGCCAAAACTGTCAGCGAGTACAGATCGGCTGGCTGTTTACTTTCGCACACCGGTCTGGGTATAAAAACATAGGACAGCCTGTCAAGGTAGCTCAGTGTCCAGACGTCCATCGAAGCAAGGTCTACCGTACTGAGGGAGAGGCGTGAGGGCCAGATCACGACAGCCGCACTACAATATTGAGATAAGTATCCGAATGATGTACTCAAGATAGTGGGGTTAACCAATTCCAATGAGATGTGTAGCAGGCGGTGGGAGTGCTGTGCTTGTCTTTTGCAGCTAACTGTAGGTAATGATCCCATTGTGTTTGAGGTCTCCGAAAGAATTGTGTTGTATCAGGGTCTTAAGTGAAGAGTGAATATATAGAGGAGTCATTTTATTACTTGTCATTTTTATCCTCTGCTGTGCCATCCATGTTTTTGAATCGTGCCTCCGCTCGAGCCATATACAATATAAATAATTATTGATCAGACAAGTTATTTATAATTTACATGATAATTGGCATAATTAATATTCATTATTTTTCTGATTTCGAGAGATCCTCTCAAATGAGTCTAAATTCGAATAATAAGAAAGTAGGACACGCTACACTTTTACCACAAATTGTGATTGAAATATTCTTGTTGATAAATTACCTTCTGCTAGTTTGCAAAGTCGCTTACTTAAAATGGTGGAAAAGAAAAAAAATATAGTTTCCTCATCAGGGAACAAACACAACAATGCTGCGGTACAAGTGTCCGAGACCGACTGATAATCATCAACTTGGTCTTACTGGCATTCATCTTCATACTCCAGGCCGAGCACCGTGCACTAATGCGTGACAAATCCCTATCCAGAGACAGAGCTACAGCATCACGCAGGCGAGGAGCAGGTATCACTGCCATCAAAGTGGAATCGTCGGCATAGTTTATCAACGTTTTCTCGAGTCAAGAGAACATGTCACTAGTATAGAGAACAAACAAAAGCGGGGCAAGCACACTGCCCTGAGGGACGCCAGACACCACCCCGACTGAGGCGCTCAAAACGCCGTCAACAGACACACTCTGCGTTCGCTAAGAAACAAAATCGCGAATGATTGACAAAACCTTACCACCCACACCAAAGGACTCCAGCTTGTATAATAGACCCCTGTGGTTAACCCTGTCAAACGCCGCGCTTAAGTCCAACTGGACAAGACGTGCTTCCGACCCACAATCCAGCGCAGATGGTAAAAGGTGTGACACCGACAAGAGAGCATCACAACAGCCCAAGCCAATTCTGTACGCAAACTCACCAGGAGGCAGCAACCCCGTAGCCTCAGCGAAACGACCTAGCTTACCAGCAATCAACTTCTCGAACACCTTCGACAATATGGGCGTTAGGGTGATGGGTCGATAGTTGGCCACATAGGCGACACCGCACCTTTGGGAATAGGAGTAATATTCTCAGTTCGCCAACAACGAGGAAAACTTCCTAACCGTATCAGGCGCCGGAAGATCACTGCAAGCTCGGGGGCAAGAACATCAGCCAGCTGCTCATAAAGCAAAGGAAACATGCCCAACGGATCCACAGCTCCATACGGATCAAGGCCTTCAAGCAGCACCCTGATTGCACCAGATCTGAAAGCCAAAGAGGTCAAGCGAGGTTCGGGGTGACACCCAAGGGGCAATTGTAACACATCTCTGCTCTGCTTCAAATCAAAGTCAGAAATTGCATAGAGGTCGTGAAGCCCAATCGAGGAGTTTACGGTTCCTTAATAACGTGGGTACACTATCGCAAAAATTGCAGTCACTCAATTTTGCGCTCCGGCCGTCACATTGCCGTGACTATATTTATTACTAATGGCGCTTGAATGTCACTCTAAAACTATGCGTCATTGCAGCTTTAATCTAACTCAGAAGTAGGAGGTATTCTCAAACCTTGACCACATTGCTGCATGTTATAACGTACAAACTGCAAGAAATGACTCATACCTCAGATATTCCTTTTAGGGGTAAAGGAATGTTCAGGCCGAAGCCTTGAGCTCTGCATCGCAATCGGATACAGAATTGCGTGGCAAGCAGTTTTTTTTGTACGTGTGCGCGAGCCCTAAGAGGCTTAAGTTATTTTTAAGCCCCACATGACTGTTGGTGTTTTCATTCAAGTACATGTCTATTTTGAAAACAGTGCAGACTTGAACATATCACACACCAGCAAGAAAGTGAATCAAACATAAAAAATATGTTACAATTTCACAAGTTGAATTCGTAAGTTAATAATATTAATGTAGTTCCCCAGCATTAAGTCATGAGCACACTCCTGGGGTTGAGCCTCCTTTTCAGTCCTAGTAACGGTGCTGCCTGGCTGAGTGATGAAGATATATTGAGGAAAACAATAGTTTGGTCCGTTTTGCTGTCTGTGGAAAAAAATAAAGCTTTTACGACACTTTTTCAATTTTTCGTATAAGCAGCGTAAATATTAAATGTGGAGCATGCATTTATATATCTATTTCCAAATCTTAGGAGGGCTAAAAGTGTTTAGGGTTAAGCTATTAGCACGCGCTACAAGAAGAAACCAAAACGAATATTTAAACAAAAGATGATGAAACGGGTTCAGTGAATAACTACACTGCTTATGGCGACGGAATGGCAACTATTTAAATTATTCATAACCAAATTTTTTTAATTATACGTATGTATCTCTATATAACCGTGCATATACAATAACACTATGCCTTGGCTGGCTAGTAGACCGCCAACTTTGCTAATCATTGGATATAGCATTCGGTCCCCCCCCCCCCCCCNGGATGTAGCATTTGCCGCCCCCCCCCCCAAAGAAACAGGGCTGGACCCGCCCCTGTGAGCTGATCGGGTCAAAGGATCAATAAAACAACAACATAAACTAAAGCACTATGAGAGCGCTCATCTCCGCCGAGTCAGGTAACGGTTTTGAAAAAATTAAATGGGTCCTGAAACTGAATTTCATTTTATCAGCACCAAAATGTGGTCATATGTTCCGCTTGATAGTAATAACAGATTCTGTATTTTCTTTAAAGATCCGTTGGTAAATTTTTGAGTAATGTTTTGGCAATGATTTTGACATTTTTAATCAAACGCATAAACGGAAGAACCAAGAAGCACCAATATTTGATCATGTATGTCTTTTACCATTTCTAACAATTCTTATAAATTTCATAAAGATCCGCTCAAAACTTTTCGAGTTATGTTGCTACCAATCATAAAATCAAACACGAATACAAACAAACGAACAAACAGATCGTCACAAGAATTTAGCCATTTGCTCTTCGCGATAGCTTATATCTAACAATTCATGCAAATTTCATAAAAATCTCTCCATACCTTTTTAAGTTAAGGCATTAAGATCTCGAAAGAAGAAGCAGACAAACGAACACATGAATGGATCTTCATCAAAAGTTAACCATCTGATCCTCTTAACTCGTCTAACAATCCTATAAATTTTGTAGAGATCCATCAATAACTTTTTCAGTTATCTTGGTGCCAGACAGACAAATAGTCACACAAACAGATAGACAGATAAACAAACTCGACGAAAACATAACCTCCTTGGCGGAGATCAATATAGGGTACTGGACTGTGTTTACAAGCGCCGGTGAGTTCTCGAAGTAAATGTTATAAAGAGTGTACAGTGCAAAGGAGGGAAGTTGCTGAGATGAGTTGAGAAATTGATGAGATAAATTAAGCAGAGAATACATCCTATTACTGTAAAAAGCTGAAATATGCAAATATTCGTACGTACATGTCAGGTGATGTTTCATATGCGCAGCAACATTGTTAATACGACACGGATTACAAAGATGACGCACGATACTAAGCAGTCTGAGAGCGCAAACCTCCGCCAAGTACGACAACGTCAACGAAAAATTCAAATTGGTTTTGAAACTCTGATTTCTTCTTCATACACACCATAATCTGGTCAAATAATGCTTTTTGACAGTAATAGCAGCTTTTGTAATTTTTTTGAAGATCCATTTGTAAGTTTTTGAGTTATGTTTTGACAAACCTACAGACTAACGAACCGATCATCACCAAAATTTGATCATTTATATCTACTAACATTTCTAACAGTTCCTGTAAATTTCATAAAGCTCTATTGAAAACTTTTGAGTTATTTTGCGAACAAACATAAAATCAAACACAAAGACAAACAAACAAAGAGATCGTCAGAAAAAATGGTCGTTTGCTTTCGGTGATATGCCTAATAATTTATCTAAATTTCATGAAAATCTGCCCATAACTTTTTTGAGCTAATGCAGTAAGAAAAAAAAAATAGAGGCAGGCAGAGAAACAAACGAATGAATGAACGGATCTTCTCCAGAAGTTGATGATCTGTCTCCTTAACATATCTAATAATCTCGGTAGATTTCGTAAAAATCAGTCCATAACTTTTTGAATCATTTTGGTGACAAACAAACAGCCAGACAAACACAGTGAAAAACACACAAATAGACAAACTTGACGAAAACATAACATCCTAGGCAGAGCTGAATATACATTTTTCTAAATTTACACTCAATATACACTGGATTAGCAGTAAGAGTTAAAGCTCATAGCTATTAGTTATTTCTTTCATAGCTTACGTTCTCTACCAACAAAGTTCTCTGCGATGCAAAGAACGGAACATATATGTACTATGCCAAACTGAACGAAAACGCGAAAAACAAGGAGCCGAAAATAAGTAAATCGCACGAGTGACGAAAAACGAAAGCAGTTAAAAGTATGAAGAGGGTAAGACGTATTGACTAGAGTTGCCACGAAACTCAGCTAGCTCAGATTCATCCCTAAAGGACTCTGACAGCGCAAACCTCCAACAAGTAATGCAACGTCAATGCATATTTTAACCCTTTACGCCCTGAATTATTTTATCGCAGTAATTTAAAATATCAGCCGTGTTTTTTGTGCTATATAGGTGCCATTAGGTAATACAGAATAAACAAAAAAACTAGGTTCAATTGTTTATTTCGAAAAAATATTAATGGGTGACTAATTCGTCACATTCGTGAACAAAGGCACATAGGCAAAATAAGTTGTTCCTCAACAAACCATGCCAGAATAGGTATAAATAAGTACGACGAATGCTCTGCACGCTACACGAATGCTCCGCACGCAATACGAATGCTCCGCACGCTACACGAATGCTCTGCACGCTACACGAATGAACCGCCGCTACACGAATGAACCGCCGCTACACGAATGCT
>LQNS02278143.1:4398426-4409140 GCA_001587735.2 Parhyale hawaiensis | reverse complement strand
GTGTTAGAAAGAAGACGACTAGAGACAAATATATTCCAAGTTTCAGGCCTTTACGATCAAAACTCTAGGAATGGCATAACCGAGAATGTCCCGTATATCCGGTATAACACCATCTTACGGCACCCACTCGGTGATTAAAACCCAATTTCGCCAAAAGTGGTCATAACCACTTCTGGCCCTAAGTCCTCGATATTTAGCCACCCGTCTAAGACAGTGATAGTATTTTATTTACGACTGGACTATGACTGTCGTCTATGAGCTTCTTCTAGAGCCTCATAGTAAGAGCAGTTTTCGTACCCAAAGGGTTAAAGAGACTCCCTGTATGAAGTCCTAAAATACAGGCCTGGGTCTGTACACGAATCTGGTCCGATCACCTACTGTCGCTTGATAAATTATTGGAAGCAGCCTGATTTTTTCAATTACTCTGCTTACTTCCGATACAACTAGATAGACAATATTATTTACGATATTACTACGATAGTTTCAGTTTTCTATGCAGATAAGCCCGAAATAGGTAGAGTAGGTGCCATAACTATCAGGCTGCGGGCAGAGACGGTGCCGGTCGGACCAACGTCTGGATGTACAGACCCAATCCTGTACCGTACTTTAGGAGGCCTCGCCGCTATCCACTCAACGTCAGATGCTGTTGGCTGGGGAGCGTATGTTTAGTCCCTGTACCGACGACATTGGACCAACTATCGAACAGTGAACCCACAGATACACACTTAATTTACGGTATCACGAAATGTAATCCAATGAGAGCAGCCACAATGTAGAGAAAGAGTTATCCCACCACAGTCTTCTGACATGGCGCTTCTCGACTGTTACCTTTGGGGACACCTAAAGAGTTTAGTTAACGAAACACCAGTTCTTCCGAAGAATAACTTATCTGTAGGATTATTGAAAGCTGTGCGAGTAATAGTGAATCTCTTGGCGTCTTTGCACTGGTTCGGCAATCACTCACCGCCAGCGACTCCAGCCATGATGCATCGAAGCCAATGGGCGTCAATTTGAACATGTAGTAGTAGTAGTAGTAGAAGTTTTTACTAGCGCTTCAGTGGCACACTGCCTGTATCGCGCCGAACTATTCCTGTGTTTAACCACAGGCTCGTGCGCCGACTAGGGCGCATTTTAAATTGTCAATGGTTTTTGTCTCGGCTTTTCTGCTGGTAGGTCTCAGAGTGGCCAGTGCGCTACCGACAGGAAAAAGGCGCAAGTTGAGCATCTCCAACCCCTGGGCACGGCTGAACGCTCTCGCTCAGCGACGCCGCACAGGGGAAGGAAACGAAATACAAGAAGGTAGAAGTCTAGTGGGAATAGGTGAGCCACCTCAATCGGCAGCCCACCTCCTGAAACAGAAGGGGAAGTATTGAGAGCCGACCTAACTTTACAAAACTAACCTTCTCAGCAGGAACTGCGGCCAGATGCTACATCACCTGCGGAGAAGGCACTCGAGACCCTTGGGTGCGTGATGCCTAAACATACTGTAACTAGTATGTAACCTAATTTAACTCCTAAATGTGAGAACATGGGTATATTCTGATTCTGTATTTTTATTTTCTGCCAGGGCAGTAAATCGCAGTTCTTAAATTTCAACTCTACGTAACTTATAAACGAGCCACTTTCTGACATGCCTCTCTCTATAGAGCGGCATATGCATCTTTGCTTCTTTCATTGTCAGGAACCGCAAGTTAAAATTTTATTTAAAGAATTCTGGGGTACCTTGTACAACGGGATGCGACTTGAATTAAGGTTGAATGTGTTACTAATTTGGAATACGTTTCCGTTTTCAGGCCGGAGAAAAAAAAAACACGAAACCCATGCGCGAATAATCACCACGCAAATCTGAGAAACGAAGAGCAGCAACAAAAAATCAACAAGAATGTGACAACGAAAAGATGAAGCGAAGGCCTCAGTGTTGTTCAACACCTCAAATAAAGGCTCCCCAATTGAGAGAAAATTCCTGAAAATGGAAAAAAATGAAACCTTCGAAACGGGAAAATTCCACGAACGTAGACGGTTTTCAACGCTGTCATGAACAGCAGCAAAAACCGAAGCTACAGCGAGTGACCAGGAAATAGATGCAGTAAAACTCAATTGATAGTACAGGTAAACCCACTGTAAATTTCACTCATAAAAGGAGTAACGCGTAATCGGTTTCAAAGCAATTTTAGTACAATGTACATGAAACTTGATGAAGATAGGTTAGATGTTTTGTTATTTTGCGCATTCAATTCTCATTCTCTGTGTTATTCTAGCAAGTAAATTCCTAATTAAAAATTTAAGACGACTTGAAAATGCAAAACATAGAGACGTTTTAGTGATAAAGGTGAAAAGCGAGAGAGACGAAAAATACTTGCTGTAACGATCCATTAGTTGTATTTCAGTTTTACCACCGTAGCCGCAACTCAGGTGATTCAACAGTGAATTATATTTTTATTATTATGTCATCAGTAGGAATATTTTATCTAGGTGTTGCTGCCGGAAGAACTCAATTTGGCTCAGTGCGCTACTACTGGCGGGAAAAGGCGCAAGGAATAGTTAAAGACACTTGAGTGGACGGTTCTTTTTGTGGCCCTCCACACGAGAGACTAGAGGTGTCCCGCGCACTAGGTCGGCTATCTCGACTGGCAGCCCACCTAACGGAACAGAAAGGAAAAAGTAGAGAATCTACCTAACTTTGCAAAACTGACCTCATCAGCAGGAACTGCAGCAAGCTGTAACATCTCCTGCGGCAAAGGCACTCGATCGGGACCCTTCGGTAACGATCTATTAGGAAATGAACATTTTTGCTAAATTATTAGATTTTTTAGTTGATTTATGAGACCAGGGTTATAAATGTTTCATTCTAGGTTTATTTCCGGCGTGTCGAATCAGTTACAGGCTTGCACTGATAGTGTGAATGACACTATATCCAAAGCAAGCAAACTCTCCGAATTAGAACGTGGTCTGATTGTTGTACTGCATAAGCAAGATTTGTCGCAACGTGCAATCGCAGCTGAGATTCACCGCAGTAAAACTGTGATTTGCAACTTCCTAAAGCAAAATCTTGTGCTAGACCGACAAAAGTTTTCCCTGCATTGAGTAGGAGAATTAAACGGGCTGTTTCTCAATACAAAGGACGGTCATCCAGGCAAATCAGGGCACTCACAGATGCTGGTTGCACTTCAATAACCATCAGGCGGCATTTACGACAAAATGTGCATGAAGAACAACACGCGTCTGAAAGGTCCTCGATTGTTCCGCGTCACAAAGTGGACCGTTTACAGTTTGCTAGGGAGCACCAAACATGGAACATTGAAAAGTGGTCAGAAGTTTTGTTTTTTGATGAAAAAAGTTTAATCTTGATCATTCTGATGGCTTCCAACGGTACTGGCATGACAAAGAGATGCTTCATGACATGTTTTCAAGGGGTCACAGCATTAGAGGCTCCATTATGGTATGGGGTGCCTTTTCCTACAGGGAGGCAATGAAGCTTCAGGAGGTGCAGGGTTGTCAAACAGCTGTTGGTTATGTCGTAATGTTACAAAGGGCATCTTTATCGACGGAGGGCCCTCGTTTGTGTGGTGATGAATGGCTTTTCTAGCAAGATAATGCAGCAGTCCACACTGCCCAATAGACTATGACATTTCTTCAAGAAAATGGGGTCCCTATTTTACGTCACTAGCATGTTCGTTAGACTTAAACCCAATAGAAAATCTTTGGGGATGGACGGCGAGAGATATTTACGGAAATGGTAAACAATTAGTGACAGCAAACGAACTTCGTGATGCCATCTCTAGGAGCTAGGGCAACATTCCTTAAACCTTCATGGAAACCATCCTTTCTAGAAAGCCACAAAGAATTTTTGAGGTCGTCAACAAGAATGGAGGCAGTACTCATTACTAAGTTCAAAATTTGCTCACCTCAACGTCCTTGTCGAAAGCTTAGCTACGATTCCTGTTTGTGGTCTAATCACTTTGATTATCTGAAAAACTCATTATTTGACAAAAATGTACATATCTTAATGAATTGTTACAGCAGGTGTTTTTCGTCTTTCTCACTTTTTACCTTAGGAATCACTGATCTCTACCCGAAGGGGTTTATTTATTTATCACTAAAACGTTGCTCTTAATTTACATTTTTAAGTGGTCTTAAAGTTTTGATTAGGAGTCTGTATTTAAAGTTTTTATAATGTTTGAGACAGTGCACCATTACCAGTTTTATATTTACCTCTGTAGAAAAACACAAAACGAAGGGTGACCAAACTTCTCGAATAAGGTATTTCGGTCCGCATCCCATACATTATATGAAGTTCACCTAAATATTCAACTGTGCACCTTCACGATTTCCTATCGTTTTAGCGAAAAAGTTTGTATTATGAACGTAGAGGTTAACAGGCATGCTGCACAATATGTTATCTGAGACAATATGCCTGTATACATTTACGAGTTCCATTACGTTATTTATAAGCGTGTCAACATATGGAGTCCTTTGGGGCGCTGCTCCCTATAAATGTAATGGTAAAGTCAACTTTGACTGTACCCTCCCCTGGGAAACCCACGTCCCACATACACTAGTTCGTGTAGCAGATTTAGGCCAACTGGCCCCAGAGGAATAAGTAGAGCCGCAGCCGACCACGGGTCGCTAAGAACTATGGCGCCGAAAGGGAACGTTCAATGACCTGAGGCCCCCTTCCCCCCTCCCATTCCTGGCCAGGCAGGTGCCACCACCCAGCTCCACATACCAAACAATTGCCGACTCAGCACTTCGGACGTCGCAAAGATCTCTTGACAGGCATGTCACTAGAACTCGGGACGTTTAGCACGGAAGTCAGACACGCATGGCATGCATCTGTTGTGGGTAGGGGAACCTAACTAAACCAAACCTTAGAATCCAGTCTATGCTCTCTGAGCCCAGTTATAATATTAACGATAACTCACCTATTACTATAGGGGTGGGAACATGGTAAATTTGCAAGACTGTATTAAACAAACAATATAGATACAATAGAACGTTCACTAATATCACATCTTTGCTCCATAAAAAGCTGGGATGAAATTTTATCAGTGGGGTATCTACCGTCTATTCGACATCTTAACGTCGGCGAAAACACAGAACCAGGAACGAGCGGTTGCTCCTCGCATCTTCCACCAGTATCTAAACTGCGATCTCATAATTGTTTCAATGAGTGATAACGGGCTCTAAACTTGTCTGTGATTTGACAGGAATAGTTACCAGAAGAAATGCGCTAGCGACACGCAGCGTGTTCGAATTAGTCTATCCTTGCGCGCAAGTATAGGTGTGAACTATAATAATTCGATTATTTTAAAGCAAAATACACATAATATTATCTTCAGACATCCATTGTTAATATTTTTCTTACTATCATTTTTTCGGACAACACCATACCAATTCTTCCCAGAACAATATAGCTTCAAGAACTTAACATAAGTTTCATGTAGCTATTCTATTAACTACATCCGGCATCGCATCGCCTCAGTGTGCGGTCGGCCTTAGCTCTGATGTAAAATTCTTCCATTATTTGCAAGCGCTGATAATTGTCATTTCAATGGAGGATTGTCGTTCCTGCGACGAGCGTATCTCTTGTTAGGGCTGCGTTGTGCGTTTCTTCGGTGTGGTTTTTGATGGCTCCGTTTCCGCGGTGCATGGTTAAGTGTCTGGACAATGTTGGGATAGTCATGCCGATGTATGAGCTGTTTTGGCGTTCGTAATCTCCAAGTTTGCATGTATACACATATATATATATATATATGACATTGGTTTGTTTTAGTGTTGGGGTGATGTTGGTGTTATTTCTTGCGACAAGTTGGCTGATAGTCGGACTTTTGTAGTGGATGAAGAGCTTCAGTTGATAATTTTGATTAATGCAGGATGTGTTGTTCTTGATAATTTGTCTGAGTACTCTTTCATCCGTCTTGTAGGCTGCAGACATTTGGTTTTTATTATAAATGGTGTGGACGCTTGCCGGGTCGCATTGTGCTTCTGTGACGGTGGTTCTGGTGTTCAGGTAGTGTTGCAGGATGCAGTCGAAATATCTGTTTGAATAACCGTTGTTGATCAGAGCTTGTTTTAAATAAATATAAATATATATTGTGAAGAGCGCTGTGAACTGATTATGAAGCGTAAATTAGGCTTCTTGCAACACATGTTTCTGTGCTCATACTAACGACTACATCTATTAAGACACATCGATTCCAATATGTACAGCTGTGAATTGAAACTCAATAGAAATTCAGAGAAAGATTTAAAACTGAGAAAGTGGCCCTCACTGTAGCGGAATAGCTGCCGCGGCTTGGAGTTTAAGCGGTTTTAGAATACAAAGTTAGACATGCCAAAGCTGCATACACATCAGCGTGTTGGACAGGATAGGGAGAAACGTTCCCATGTTTACAATAGCGTAGCTTAGTTACAATAGCGTAGCTTAGGACTGCTTTATTTTAGAAAGTGAGAGCACTAACTAACCGTAGATTTTCCACGGGTCCCGCTAGTGTTTTAATTCTTGCACTTGTTTTACTGAAAATAATAAAGCTAAGTTTCCCGAGAAGAGAATCTATTCGCAACGTTCCACCTCGAAGATATGGAAGATATGTTCCTCACGTTGAGGGAACTAGAAAAACTCTATCTAAAATCAAGAAGAACTCAGTGGGACATCGACTTTATGGAAGCATGTATTCAGCATCTTCTAACACTCAAATTTGTGGTATATATGATGCTTTCAAGATAGTCTCTAGTTTAGCAGTTTCGAAATTTCTCTATGGCCAGCTGCAAAGGATAGTCTTTTTGGCAGGACGTCCTGTTTTTACTGCATATGAATAAAAATAAAAAAAATCGGGACATATGATTGTGACTTCGAGAGTCATCGGTTGCAGAACACCGATACAACATGTTCTATTTGTCTCGAAGAAACGCATGTCTCGGGCTGATCATATCTCACGTAATTTTACTGATAAGAAAAGTTTCAAGCACAGAATCGCATAAAAATGCGTCCGAGAATAATTTCTGCGATGGCAACCGTATTTTAATTAGTATGTAGACGTTTTTCACTGTAGCGTGCAGAGTTTATGAGAGTCATCGTCTTCCAATTTGAATGGCAGTACTTGGCAACTGCCAAGATGACATTGTTTTCCGTTTTCTTTGATTGAATATTCTTTTATTTATATTATGCAATTGCACCAGTGCAATAGTGAGTTCTATACACTATTATCATTCTGTTTTTATTGATAATAATATTGCGCTTGATGCATTTCATTTATCGAATTTTAAAAATATTTGTGAACAAATTCAGAGCAGCTGATGCTTGCTCTGACTCGCAGGACCGAGACTTGCAGGACCGAGGCAGGACATACGTCGAGACTTTCATTGTTATGGTCATATGGCCATCGTCTGCAGCTTACGAGCAAATTTCCTGATGATGATTCATGATGAATCGAAAGCTGAACTAGTACGTTTACATTAAGACTACGGGATATATTTTCTTTGTAAAAATGTCTTGAATTTTTGCACTTTCTCGATGTTGGTTTCACGTGAGTCCTCCCGTAAAGTCCTTGCGTCCTGCAGTTGAAGTTCCATCCTTGAGCTTATTTTCCCAAAAGTAAGTTTTTGAGCTTTGAGGTCATATAACTTTCTTATTTTGTACCAGTTTTTATTATACTTTCTGCATTTTTCTCACGACTAAACATAGAACACAAGTAGCGTAACGAAAATTCTCAAAACTAGCTGGACCCGTGAAAATATTCACGGTTTACCAACTTTATTTTGAGTGTTTGGAAAATTTCCTTTTACCGGTATGCTTGCTGTTGGATTTTAATGTAATTAGTTGCACATCTAATTTAATCGTGTTTATTATTGAAAATCGGTAGTTGCCCTCCTGGGGGTAGCTAACTTCCCAGGGGTTGTTGTCCTCCTAAGGGTCATTGTTTTCCCAGAGGGTAGTTGTCATTCCAATTTAAGGGGTAGTTTACCTCCTATTGGGACAGTTGTCCTCCTATTTAGGTAGCTGGTCTCTATGGGACCCGTGGATATTCTACGGTTGGTAAATGTTTTCACTTACCATAGTTTAACCTGAGGTAGTGCCTCTAACTTACTCCAACCCGTCTGAGCTGACGTCCGTCGCTTACGTACTCCTGTCTTTCCTTACGCAGTCCGTCTACCTTACATCTCGCCTAACCTTTCGTAGTATATTTTTAACATCTAAAATTAATCACGAGTTTATTCCGCCAGCAAATAATTCGCACTTGTGTCTTGATAAAGATAGAAACATGACGGTGCTCCGTGTATTATACTCCAATGTATTTGAACACCTTTTCTAAGCTCTCTTTCCCACAGCTTATAGGTAATTTAGCTATTGGGGCTCTTAAAGAACAACCGACCAGACGGACTGCTAGCTTCACTTGATGTTGAAAGCTTATTTACAAATGTTCCAGTGGAAGAGACCATCAGCATCATCCTCCGTAATGTATATGATCACAATGATCTTCCTCCACCTAACGTTCCTAAAAGAGCCCTAGAATCACTTATCCGCTATTGCACAACCGCATCGCCCTTCAGAAGCCCTGACGGCAAACTATTTCACCAAATCAATGGAGTCGCTATGGGCAGCCCACTCGGCCCAACATTCTCCGAGTTTTATATGTGCCACCTCGAAAACGAAATTCTATTTTTAATCATACGCATTTCAATTTTTTGTAGGCGTATTCGATTTTCTCACTATTTGGGACCCGTGGGTACTGATCAACATCCCATCATTATTCTGCTTTTGTTTGATGCGAAATCACCAATTAATAATCAATGTACTTGCTAATATAGGCCGGTGTGGAATCTTCTCTTCTTTGATTTGATTCTTCTTCTTCACACTTCTTCATTGATTGTACTTTCCTTACTAAAATACATATAGAGGAAAACTCTACGGCGGCCAACTCAAATTATCGTAAGACATACGAGCTTCTTCTGAGCAGTACACTTCAATTCGTCTGCAGCACACTCCTTTCCTCCCTTAGATGGTAAGCAAAAAAGAAATTAACCGAATTAATAAGCGCTGAAACCTCACTGAATTTCATTTCCGCTGCGTATCCACAATACACAGTGAGATAGTTTCAGCAGAGCAAAATTTTCGCACCCAAGAAGTTTGAAGATAGAATTACTACGTGTATTACACCGGAAACCATCGGTTCCTCTACGGTGCACTGAGTTTCTCCTAAATGTATACATATAGTAAGCCAACAGAAAATATAATTTCGATGCAGAGAAAAGTAATGACTGTCAGACTCCACGGGAACGGCAAGAGAGGCTGGAAGAGCAAGAACTGCATTCATTTTCAATAACGATCTACTATATAATAATTCGCGTCGTGTTTTTATTTATTTATATCTTTCATGTCACGCTCTATGGGAATAACATAAGAGAAAATTCAGATTTCAAAATGTAAAAAAAGTGGGGTACCTTGGAATCTTTTTCTTCAGTATTAGATAGGGGAAAATAGAACTACATAATAACATAGGAGAAAATTCAGATTTCAAAATGTAAAAAAAAAGTGGGGTACCTTGGAATCTTTTTCTTTAGTATTAGATAGGGGAAAATAGAACTAATAAGATAGGAGAAAATTCAGATTTCAAAAGGCGAAAAAAAAAGTTGGAGACCTTGGAATATTTTTCTTCAGTATTAGATGGGGGAAAAATGAGGAAGCCCAAAAGACGGCGGGGGTTTTGGTGTAGTGTTAATTTTTTGCCGTCATTTATAATGACGGCATGGGCCACTAGTTACTACCATATTTCAAATTTAGCCTTCTTCTGCAATTGCCTACTTAATTCCATCAGATGGGAACAGGAACGCCAAAATATCCAACGTGGCTAGGCATGCATTCAGATAATAATGGGATGAGGATTTCACTCAAGCTTTCTGCTGCCACCTCATCATCGATCTGCTAAGCTGCTGAGCTTTAAAACTATTCGCTCCAATTTTCTTCTATCTATTATTAACGAGCGTAACACACGAAGGAAGGAAGGAAGGAACGAACGAACGAACGAACGAAGGAACAGCGCTATTAATATTATAGATAAAAAAGAAAAATCCCTGATACGTATTAAAAAAGTGCGGTATTTTTTATTTGAGTGAAAATAAATCTTATACAGAAATAGAATTCTACAAATATCAGAGCCTCCTTGCGCAAAGCAACGATTTCCCTAGAAAATGATTTTTTTCCCAGAATTACTCTAAATATTATACTTTCATAGTTGTCAGCGTTTCCGTGAAAGCACATAAAACAAGGGATTTTTTTCATTTTTTTTTTTACTGATACAATCTGCCCCATGAGAACTATTTCTATACTAGGATGGGGAGTTTTCAGTGACATTGAATTAGATCCAATAATTTTTATTTGCCGTTGGTGAAAAAGTCTCATCCCTTTGAGCCATCGAGGCTTGACTTATCCGAAACTCCCCCACCCCTCCAAGGTTCCCATATTGGAAAGGAGGCACCAAAATCAAGATCAAAATTTATTCAAGCACACATCAATAAAGAGGACGACTTGTGTTACAAGACTTCATGGTCGGAGGAGCCCAAAATTGAGTTTTTTTGTCTTAATAAAAAACTCAGTTCTACTGAAGAGACGGTACTGCATACGGCATGAAAAAGACCATCCCTACACGATAGAGGAATTATTACGTAGCGTTGCGTTTCTTTATATAAGACCACTGGCGGATCCAGGGGGGGGGGG
>LQNS02278143.1:4376207-4394434 GCA_001587735.2 Parhyale hawaiensis | reverse complement strand
CATACGAGAAGGGGCTAGATCCGCCAGTGTATAAGACACGAGTCAAATACCAACAGATTTTGGAAAAATCTTTGCAGTAATAAGTACTTTGAAAATTTGGGATTAGCTAATGAATACAGGTGTCAACAGGACAATTATCAGAAACACAAAGTTAAAATAACTCAGAAATGACTTGTACTGTAGACAGGGATATTAAAGTATTGGAATGGACAAGTCCATTGCCGGACCTGGAGGCAATAGAAAATATGGGGCGAAAATTGAACAAAACAGATTCAAGTAAGACGGTCTTTAAACGTAGAATAACTGAAGATTATAAGCAAGGAAGAATGGGACAAAATCTTCCAATTTTCCCTGCAGCTTATACAAGCTTAGAGGAATCGTTTACAAGCAGTCATTGCTGCTAAAGAAGGAGCAACAAAATATTAGGGTTTTATTTCAACTGTCCCATTACTGTTTTCACCACCTATTTTGAGAAAGGCTGCACCTACATATAAATATATGTAAAGCTGCATGTGTCTATTCGATGAAAGTTTTTATATGTGCTAAACCTGTTTTACTAAAAGTTTATTTGGAATATGATGTACCAAAATGCTGAGAAATAAAGATTTTCCCTGTCTAAATAATTTCTTCATCTCACAGTGTACATTATACCCACACGGAAATAATGGTTGTGAGTATGGTAGAATATAGTGGTGTATGAGAGATTAAGGTCGATCATGGATGATGAAACAATATGGTAGATATATCGACCAGAAGATAACGTCGATTTTAGTATATTTAGGTCGATATTGGTGGAGGCAATATTGGTTGTTTTAGGTTCATTAGGAAACGAAGGTCAATGGTAGTACATGGATGTATGAAGACTATATGGTAAATGGTAGTACATGGATGTTCGAAAACTATGGTAGAACATATGCTAGAGCATAACCAGGTAGGTTATCAACGGATTTCCGTACGTACGATCATAAGTAGAATTCCTCCCATTATTTAGGGAAGAATATGAATGGGTGGCCATGGATTATAATATGGCTAAAATTCCCAATATAATCGACCAAAATAATATTGTATGACTATAAGTTTGAATACGAAACATCTAAAAATTCATATTATGCAGCAAAAATTGCGCACATTATTGGTTTTTCTTCCCTGTCGATGAAGTGCAAAAAAAAAAAAAAAAATGCAAGGTATGTATGGACGTTAACTGCCTTGAAGTTATTTTTATTTACTGTTTCTAAGTTTTACCAACGCTCTATCAATTTAGCGTAGTTACCCATCATTTTTAGTTTTTATTACATCTTTTGTTACATAGTATTGCAATCTTTGATCAAATATTGCTATCTGTTTTACGTTCATTCAGTTTGTATCTGTAAAGTTTTATCAAAACATTTCTATAAGCTTCATGTAAAAGGATGTCCAGTTTCATGATAAATTTGGCCTTACGAATCCTGACAACGGGTACGGTCAAAATTCATCAATCGATAAGTGACTTCCTCTGAATGTGTCGTATAGCTGCATACCGGCTTAGAGTTGGTAACTGCACAGACTGGTTCGAGCTCCTGCTCTATAGCAACGTCCTGAAATTTAGGGCCTTTCACCATTCTGAGCTGCTGGCCTAACTCGCACGTATAAATTACCTTTTTTTTGTAAAAGCAAGTAATCATCAGCAAACAAAGCAGGCATCCAGGGCATAATATGTTAACAATTGAAAAAACTGATCTTGGTAGAATATAGGTGTATCATTCGCTGAACACAATCGATTTTGGTCGTGAATGGGGTTTCTTACGGTTCACTATGGTAGATCATAGTTGTGCAGCAAAAACCTTTATTATTGTAATTGGGTATTTGTGGTCGGGAATTATGGTTGGCAATATGGTCGAAAGTTGTGACATATATCGACCCTAATTGTTGAATATATAGGATACATATTTAATTAAATGTATATAATTAACAACAAAGATCTCGACCATAATCATAGTTGTTCTACTATAATCACAACCATTACTTCTGACTGGGTATTGCAAGATTAAAAATTCGCATCCAGGTCAGCAATGATATAACTCTGCCCAGTTTTCAGGCTGCATCATCTTCTTATTTCGACTTGAACTAACTGAGCTAATAATTAAAGGTTATTTTGTGGCTGCATTACAGGATTTTGTCCTGGCATTGTGGGGCTCGGAAGCCTTTTAAGATTATATTAATAATGAGAGCTCATCTCCGCTGCTCTGTGTGGGACCAGCAACCTTGATTAGTTCAAGAGCGGGCCATCCAATAGCGCTGGGTGCAGCGTGCGAGTTGGGGCGATATTTGCTTCAGTTTTATAACAAAAATAGGGGTCGTCTTATAACATTGGGTACAGCGTGCAAGTTGGGACAATATTTGCTTCATTTTTATAACAAAAATGGGTCTTCTGATAGCATTGGGCTCTACTCGTGCGAGTTGGGACGTCATTTACTTCGTTTTAGCAACAAATGAACGCATTCCCTTAACCTTATGTTCACAGGTCCGGTATTGAGTTGATTTTCACCACAAAGTGGGCGATCCTACTGTATAGCATTGGGTCCACAAGTGAGAGGTGGGACGATATTTATTTCTTTCATTGGTGCAACAAAAAATGGGCTATCCTATTGCAATGGGTCCGCACGTGCGAGCTGGGACAATAGTCCCTGCATTTTTACAGTAAACATGGGCCAACTTATAGCGTTGATTCCGAAGTTGTGAGTAGTGAACATTTGATCAAAAAGGTAATTTTTACAACATGGTGCGACGCAGCAAACAGTAAATTTTAAAAAGCCTGAGAAAACTGAGACACATCCTATGGCACAGGACATAATTGCTAAACATTATTAAGCTGGATTACTCGCTCTTGAAATAAAAATGCCTTACCGCATTAAATAAAATTCGCTGTGACGAATTAACTAAACAGTGCTCACTGACGAAAGTCTCAAACAATACAGTTTCACAGGGAAAGAATATATTTGAAAATTTTTAAAAATAAGGAATTTTGCACTATCGGTATATGTATGTCTCTGGTGGTAAATGTAAATGTTATCGAATTCGCTTCGATGTACTAAATATTACTTTCGCGCGCACATCAAACATCAGTTTTCTTAGGATTAGGGCTTGGGCTATTCAAAAGTAGACCCTGAGATGTACACGCACAACAGTCTTTATATAATATTTTTAGCAGTATTTCTCAAAAGACCCATTGCTCTGTTTAATTTGACATTCAAGCTAATAACGCTTCACTGGCGAACAGGGCCGCTTGATTGTGATTTAAATTGTGTTCCTCTTCAATAGTCTATATATAATACGGATGGGAGGATAAGCGTACTAACTTAATGTGTGTCCTAGTCTGTTAAAGAGTACTGGTGCCCAAAGTGGGGACTGCCTGGTGGCGGCGCTGGAAAATTTTCAGAGGCACTATCTTTTAATTTTACTACGGTAAAGAAATGCACATGCATATTCTGAAAATAAATCTACACTTTAGCATTGAACGCAAGCGTAACATTGTTACGTAACTGAAATTTTAAATGCTGGGCTTCGTAGGTACTTAACGTGACGCCCGTTGGCAGGGTGCACATTGAGCAGGACAGATACATGACAGCACAGCGCTGCACAGGCGTGGTGCACACATTGAGATGCAGTCTTTCGTCATGTGCGGCAGTGTTTACCAGTCTGTCGTCCACTCAAATGGCATATAAGTTGACTGGAGTTGCATTCAAGTTTATTGCAGTGTTTTACTCAAGATTTTACTTGTGGCTCTCACTATGGAAGACGCACGTTTAATTAAAAGGAGGATAGGTAACATAAGAGAAGAACGAGACTACTACGGTCTCAAAAACGAAGACGCGCTACCAATGGAGTGAGATGAAGCAGCTATACGAAATTGTCAAGAAAGACTTGAAGCATGCAGAAAGTTTACAGAAGGGAATAAGAGCTGCTGATAACGGGAAAATGCGGAAACGGCAAGCCAGAGAAAAGAGGACGTAAGGATGAGAGCCAGACTGAGGTTCAATGAAGAAAACGAAGAAGCAAGTCTGAGTAGAGAAGATTCCACATCGGCCTATAATATTAACCAAAAATATTGATAGCTGCGTAAATTTTTTTTACGCACGGGTCCACTAATTATTAATATTTATGCCCAAAATATGGAGGTGGCGCATTTTTAAGTTCTGTATATATGTGCATTATGCAGTAAAGAAGCTAAATCGCATCTCAAATACTCTAGATTTTCCGCCAGGAGCTAGATCGTGATTTTTAGGAGCTACATGAAATCTCTATACGCTAGATCTAGCGGTAAGTCCGCTAGAGGATGCGGTGAAAGGTCAAAATGTACAGCAAGTTGATATTTGTGTCTCATGTCTGCAGTGTTCTTGTTTCTCCTGCTTATTGGCATGGTACAACGAAGAAAACGTCAAGGGATATTGTCGACCATAGTCTGGTGGACAAATGCTGCAGGAGTTTCATTTTATCAAGAGTGAAACACTGTGCTCCAGTTTGGCGTCGGCTGCTGCAGTTTTTTTTCTTGGTGCTTCCCCATCCAGTGATGTTTCAAGCTTCTGATTTGTTGGCTAGGAATTCAATTTGTAAATCCTAAAAAATAAATCAAATACAGATATGTATCTTTTCAGTCCCAGAGTGACATACCTTCCGCGGGCCTCAGAGACGCACTTTTGGATCCGTTGCGTTTCGCGAGTTTATTCTTTAGTTGATGAGGGCGAGCACTCATCAGTATCAGCGGTAATTCATGTTTCGCTGGTGTCGGGCAGATGTAGAACAGGCTAGCAGGCTAGAAGACTTTGCCTTCACTGATAGATGATGGGGCAGTTTTAACTTTCGAGTCAATAGTTTACTCCTCAGTAATCAATTACCGTACTTCTTTTCTTGCCTCTTACCTTCACATTACCGTTTGCATAATTTTCAATACCGATGATACGATGGTGTGGGGAGATTATCTTTCATAGGCATTAGCCATTTTCCTAATCAGCCTTAAGTTACAGTGGTTTAAATTATTAAGACTATTACTGTAGTTTGAAAGCAAGGCGGTGTGAGCAGGAGGTGCAGCAGCTTATAGCTACGTCACAATTAATTAGTCCAGTTACGGCCGTCCCAAATAAGCGAGATCAAGAGATGGCTGCGCCAATTGCTCAGGGAATAATAGAAGTTGTCATCCCCATTGATCTCAGGATAATGATGTAATTGTTCGAGTCCAATGAGCCAATAAAGTAATTGTCGTAGTCAGTTGGAACTGACAAGTCACACACACTTCCATGAGACCCAGCCATGGAATTTGCGATGATACGTCGACATTAGTCTAGATTATAGCACGAAGTTTTCTTTAAAAAATGCATAACGCCTGCTAGCATGAATTTTAAAATTGAAGTAGGTTTTTCACAATGGATATGGCATACAGCTCAGTATAGACCATAGTGGATAAGTGCCAGTATAGCTGGCGGGCCGAAAACAACATTCTGTTACTCTTTCGATTTTCCACAACGTTGCAGAAAGCACTTCCGCCTTCGTTCACAGCAGCCGGATAATAAATCTACTACCAGCAAATAATCTAATTGCTTACGGGCAAAAAAATCTAAAACTATACAATTAGCACATCCCTCACTCAGACGTACCTAAGATACTAAGCAATTTAACTACCTACTGCTCGCATTTGGGCCTCAAACTTTAGTCCTACTGATGATGTTCATTGTATCATCGTAGGCCTTTAGATGAAGACCAGGTGAAGGGATGCACTGACGCTGGGAATATTACGAGATCCCGCTGGTGTTTCTCATCATAGATTATTATCATCATTTATATTATAATCATCACTAGTCTCATTGTTATGCTTAATCTATTACTATTAACAGGTCTAACAATCCCTGTAAATTTTGTTGAAATCCGTAAATAACTTTCCGAGTTATCCTAGTGACCGACACTGAATACCCGACAGACCAACTCGATGAAAAGATACCTCCTTGGCGTAGGTAATAACAGCACTAATCAGCTTTTGCATGGTCGAACAGTCTTGTTTCTGGAGCCTACGGGTTGATTATAACCACTAGATTGTCTATAGAATGTCTATTGGATTAATACGACATGAGCTGTCGTGGTACCTGGGCCTCGGAGTGTGCATAGCCATATCTTACGGGATGCGTACTGTAGTTAGTGTGCGATCTGTCCTCATCTCAGCGGGACGGTCGGTCTTCAGTCTCGAGGCGGAGTCTGTTGGTACTAGTCTGGCGGCGGCGTCTGTCGCTATTCAGTGCAGTTGTGCCGATCAGTTAGCAGCAGTGCGTCGTGTCGCTGCTTAGTGGTGCCATTGCTAGGGCCCACGACGGACAACTCAACTCCCGATTATTAACTCAGGCCGATTCCTCTTCTGTTTTTTTTAGTCCCTTGGGCATCGTATGCTCCTTGGGGAAGTGAATCATTTAAGGCCTTGAGCGCCAGATTTGGAGCTCATTAGTGACGGGAACGTGTCTTGTAATTTATCACCGCTTCACTTGTCATTTCGATTATTTTTAGCTACCCTGGCTTTCCCTGAGTTGACCAGCCCAGAGTGGTCGATCGGTGCAAACAAAGACCGTGACGGGAGACCTATCAACCTGGGCCCCGTCACCATCTCCAGTGAGAAGAGGGAAGCCGCTATGGAGTAGCCAACCTGCCCGTCTCCAGCTAGCGACCCGGAGGCGACTCTTCCAGCGCTGCAAACTGACTGCTGGATTGCTCAGAGTGAGTATGGCTAGGTACTTGCAATATCACGGCAGCCTGTTAGCTAGTTACGACCTGACCCGATATGTTCAAACTCGTTGCCATTTTGTTGAGCCATCGTGCAGTTCCAGTAGGCTACTTTGTACAGAGTAGAACTCTCGACCCTTATATATATAGTGCACATTGATAACGGTACAATGAGCTATCTCGTGCTTAAGTAAATTGTTTGGCCAGTATCCCGGGCCATCGAACATAAGCGACCTGAGACTCTCGAGCCTAATTGTTTCTATCGCTGTGCATTGTAACAAAACGCTCCAGGTAAAGTAATCTGTCATTTCGTTCCGGAGTGTTTTGGTGCAGTGGGATCATTCAATAATGCCCTAGTCAAGTTATCTACTATGGTGATATTTCATTAGATCCTGGAATCGTGGTGTAGGCATTTGATCCATTAGACGTGAGCGTTGGACTCGCTAAGTCGGATTGAAGAGTCAAAGCCCTTTCCTGTGTAGGTTTGATGATTTACTATTAGTACTTCATTCGTTATATTTCATTAGATACTGAAGTATTTGATCCGTTAGGCGTGGGCGTTGGACTCCCTAGTCTGGATTAAGTGTTAGTACTGAATCCTATGGAGAATAATAATTCGCTGAGGATAATAATCTAGCAAAACCCATTTCTGTTCCCGAGTTGCCTCTTGAGGGTCAGTGAGCCCCTTCCGCTGAGGGCCTAGTTTCTAATTTTATGAACTGTTTTGCTAAATAAAGGATGACAGGAACTAGGTTTTTATGGCTGGTTAAATCTTGCAATGCGGTCGCCCCTTACAGGCAGTTGCCAGTCTCTGGGGCATTTTGGTGGGGTCACCCTTTAGAGTCAAGCCTAGCTAAACCAATCGCATTAGAGTTGAGCCTAGCTAACGGCTCAAGAATGATCGATTTGGCGCCTCGGTTGGGCACGTTGCGCGTATGTAAGATTATTCAGAGATCGGGCATGTAGATAGTCGCGCCGTGATTTTCTAACATGGCGCTGTACACTTGTTCAACCTGATCGCAACGTGGGTATGGTTCCGTTGGTTATTAAAAACTGTAAAACATATGTGATATTTAATGTTCGTTTCCCTGAACAAAAAATCATGGTTCTGCGGGGCGGGACGCTGCAAGCGGGCGGAGCGGGGGTCCTGCCTTCGGTCGGGACCCTGGAGCTACGCCGAGGTCCCACTCTGCAAGGCGGCGGGAGTTAACTACCTAGTTAATCAGAAATTTTAATAAAATCAAATAAGGACTTTTGTGTAATTCCTGCCTCAGTTCCATGAGGGGGTTTTCCGTATTTTCAGTCCAGTACATTCAGCAACTGTTGGATAGTCCGTGCCTTTAGTGAAGTTTACTGCTCAATCTAATTTCACCATTTAGGGTGATCGGCAGTGGAAACCTCTAGTTAGTTGTTAAGTTCGGAGAATATTAACCCGGTCCGTTTCGGGATGTGGCGCTGTGGTGGATGGCTCGTCTGGCTCACCGCCGCATCCCGTCCAGAATTTTTCTATCAAACTGTGCGGACTAGACAAACAGTCTGTTCGTCACCTATTCTCGTGCTCTAGTCACCCCACTGATCTTCCGGTGAGCAGGCTCTGGCTGGACCCGCTTGGGGCTGCGCGTTTCCTCGCTCCTCTTCCTCTCTACGACTTTCCTTCCCCTTTGCCTAGGCCCCCTCCGGAACCACTTCCCCAAGCTGGCAATAGTGGACTCTGACATTGGCAACCAACAACAACAACAATAAACGATCTGCTGTCGGTAATTTATCCGTTCTATTGGGGCAGTGAGTATTGCTGATTCCTGCGCTTTTAAGCACGCATTAGTCAGTTTTGTAAAGCGAAGAGTATTGATTTTTTTTTTTCTAGAAGACTGCTTGTTTGGCTTGCCGATCATTATTTCGCTGCTTTATTTACATTCTAGGCACTCCTATAGGATGAAGTTCAATAAATTGTAGGGGCGCCCATTATTGAAAAGGCGGATCCAATTTGACACGTAATGTTAAAAAACTCGATTCCACCAAACGTGTAAATTGAATTTCGAGTAGAGTTCGTGAGAGACGCTAAAGCAAACACCATTTCTATACTGCTGGAATTCCCCCTTTTCGCGCACTATTGCCAAGCCCAGCAGAAATTTTTCTACGGAGTTGCCCAAAATTTGCACGTGAAGAGCTGCCAGCCTCGTTAGATGGCAAGGAGTTTTGGTTCAAATTAGGTTTAGCGGAAATAAGGCGAATTATCTTCGTGTAAGGATGGCCAGAACACCTCGGGCTGCTGTAGTCAACTGGCGGGCACTTGAGTGTTTTAGGGTGCTGGCGTCGGTGGAGTCTACTCGCTCAGGCGGAATGTTCTGGGAGTGTCTTGCCCTTCCAATTGAACCCAAGAACAATGTATGTTCTTTCAAGAATTGAACAAAAATCAACGGGGAAAAAAAGGAAAAATGGAGAGCAGGAGAGAAGAGAGAGAGAGAGAGAACAAAACAACAGAAAGAAAAAGACATATGGTTTATGGATCCGCTCGGGTTGATATACGAATTTACTTACACTTCATGGAACCAAAGGTACAGTCAATAATTTGTCAGTACTTAATCTACGTTGTGTGGCAAGCTGCCCCTAATTTCGCATTTTATTCTCTGAAGCATTTCGCACTTGTACAGCACGCATTTCAACCTCTCGCATAGAAAACTCGATATATCTTTCCATTTGTTTTTTAAAAAGGAAGTAATAATGATAAACTAGAGCATTCTGAGAGCGCTTACCTCTACCATGCGAGGCAACGGTAGCAAAAAATTCAGATTGGCTCTGAAACTATAATTTTCTTTGTATAAACTCCAAAATCTGATCATTTGAGCGTTTTGATAATAATAACAGCTTGTACTATTTTCTTGAAGATTCGTTCATAACTCGAGTTATACTGCTAACAAACGTTATGACAAACCTGCGTCAAACATACAAACGAACAAACCGATCTGCACCAAAATTCAATCATTTATGTCTTCTAACATTACTAACAACCACTATAAATTTTATAAAGATCCATTCATTATTGTTTGAGCTATTGTGCTAACAAGCCTAAAATTAAAAACAGTGACAAACGAACGAACAAACGGATTATTACCAAGACTTGGTTACTTACTCTTTGTCATATACTTAACAACTATGTTAATTTCATAAAAAAATCTCTATAACTTTTTGAGTTATGGCATTGAGAAAAATGATGTAGACAAACAAATAAACGGACATATCTTCACCAAACGGTAATCATCTGTTTCTCCTAACATATTCAACAATCCCTGTAAATTTCGTACAAATCGGTCCATAACTTTTGAGTTATTTTGGTGACAGACAGACAAACATAGACACGTAACGGTTAACCTCCTTGGCGGAGGTAAAAAGCGTTTCAGGAGCTATCTCGTGTAATCCGTAGAATCTGGCGGAAGCTGCTATACCAATTTCCTATTTTAGCTTGTCAAGAATTATGAAAGTGCTTTGCGCGTAACTTATGTTTCCAATTAATTAAATAAATTAGCTGTCGAATCAAGTTTGAGATGCAATGTCAGAAAATCGCTGAAGGGCTTAATACGTCTCAACAAACCAAAATTGCCACCAATACTTGCTATCAGACGTATATGATTCATTATAATATTGGATAGTCAGAGCTTCAGCTTCCAAAACCGTGGCAATCACAATCACTAGAAAATGTCCATCCGTCGATATCTTCAGCTTGCTGGTGTCAGTAGAAAGGTTTCATTAGATTGGTCGATAGTTCGAGTCACTGTTGTGGTGCTGATGAAAAAGGAAAAGGAAGAACATGCAATATGTAAATAAAACACGAAACCCACCCATGGAAGCACCAAGCCAGGAAAGAAGAAAAAGAGAAGCACAAAAATGAAAAGAAACAAAGCGGATGCAAAAAAAAAAGATTAGGCCCAGCTAAGACAACTTAATACCTCCATTTGAGGGCGCCGCTATTCAAAGCGCACCCAAACGGAAAATCATTTATTCGCAGTCAATAGAGGCGATTTCGCATAATCGCCTAAGACTTTCCGATTGACCACCATAGACGTACCTCACAGTACCAATAAAACTCTTGGCTGTCCATAGGGCAAAACATCGCAACACAGTTTTGTCAGCCTAACTAGACCTAATTAAACAACAAGGCGGCTAACGCTAACCCACCGAGTGAGTAGAACCGTAACGCTTGACTCGATCAGACCAAGTCTCTCAAGCGGCTCTCTAAATTAAGAAAAGTTTGGCAGGGGCGTTAGAGGGCTCGAGGGACTAATTTTTAGTGTTTACTTCTCGAATTCAACCTCCATTGCTGCTGTTTGTGCATGCTCGCTATAATAGTTAGAGCTTGTTAACATAAGCAAGGAAACATCTTCATCTTGAGCGTTTTTTATATGCACTGGAAGATATCGATAAGCGACTGCAAATTCCAGTTGCTGAAGGAGGACAGGGACGTCTGAAATCGATGTACCGTTTGCATAGGTGTAGTGAAGAACGCAGGTACTAGGACGACATAGCAGGAAATTGAAGTTCCGTTGAACCTTAAACTAGGAATAGGATCGGTTTCCGGTTTATATATTCTTTACCCTGTCTTACTTGCTACGCGGCTTAGTTGTGCAAGGGTTTACTCTCTTACTATATTCTCACAGGAGAAGTAGCTGTTGCAGCGAGATAACACGTACAGCATGAGTAATAATAATATAGCACTAAAACGGACGGTGAGCAGCACAGTGTTAACTCTTCAGTATCTCTGATTTAAATATCACTTCTCGTAGAAATACTACTACAGGCCGCCCTCCCAGTGTCCTACTTAACAGAACCCTAAACAACCTCCTCCTAACTTAACAAAAAAATTAGGTTCAAATCATATTTCAGTACTCAACAAACTAGACACTATCTCTCCTACTAAACAATTGCCGGTAATTTCGTGTTTTTTTTTTGCATCACAGCACCGCAAAGATATTAGTTAAAGTTAGTCAACAGAATTTGCTATTGTTGACAGAATGTGAATGCCCTATAGTTTTCTCTGCTCTAGTTTTAACAGCAACAACAATAATAATAACTTATTAAGAAAAATAAAAAATTCACAAATACGCCTAGAAGTACGTAGTAAACAATATTATTATGGCTATGAGGCCCAGGCACATAAAAAGCAGGCCACGCTCAAAGATAATTCACTCAGCCTACACCTGTAGACATTATTAGCACTGACCAGCGTGTTCTCACACAAAAGTAAATTGATAAAACGAGAGTAAGATCAATCTGCTGCAATCTTGCACTAATGTGCCAGTGACTCTAGCTTTCCCCTTTAACGTATAGTTGAACACACCTTTTCCATGAATGTTGGAATGGAGCTAGTACCGATACATAACTTGCCTGGCAAAGGGGGGCTAGTGGCAATTATAATGGTATTAATTTCATCAAGAACTCAGTCATCAATGTACTAACAGGCTCAGGAATAGGTCCACGGTACCTTGAGCAATGTATCATCACATAAATTTAGCGGCTAAAATAAGGAACATTGAAAAAACAGAGGAAAGATAGTAACTAAATAAGCTCACATCTACAGGCAGTAACAAAGAAAATTTCAGCAGCAGATAATAGACACAGCAGCTAGAGGTCATCCCGGTCATCTAAGTTATCGCTCACACACAGAATCGTAACCCACTTCTGTTTGAGCGCTGGAACCTTGTAATTAATGCGAATCAAAGTAAATCCCAAGAAGCTACAAGTTGGGCCTATCAAAATTTCTTTCTGTCATCTGCAGGCTAATATGAAGTATATTAAGTCATACAACTTTATACAGCAACTAGAATGACACGTGTCATAAAGCATCACCCGCGGTGGGAGCAAATTTCATCGCCATAATTTTTTTATATTCAGCTAATCCTAGTTTTTTTTAGGGGGGGGGGGAGTTGGCCACAGCGAGGAAACCCACCAGACTCCCTGCAAAAATTTTGAACATTGCTCAACTCCTTCGATCACTTATTGGTTGGAGAGACAAACAATTATATATACACACCTAAATCTTCAACAAAAACATCATCACATCTCTCACTTCGTTCGCGGGTGATAAAGATATTACTTACTCACGTGTATTTGGGAGCACCCACCAACAGTCAAAATATATCATAATACACAACACGCAACTTGCTAATGGTCTGGCTCGTGAATTTAGCCCAAAGAGAGTTGCAATATATTGAATAGCAATAAGTTTTGAATAGATGAATCTTGACATTCAGGGCCAGCTGTGAAACTGCTTTAATTTTGATTTCCTATGGCATTTAAGCGCTTAATCTCTCGTGTAATGTCTGCACCATCAAGGTTTTCATTATTGAGATGTCCCAGATACACAAAGCTGTGTAGCTATAAAGGCTCACTTCGCACTGTTCAACACTGTATGCCGAATCCTGCAGTGATAGCTGCTGCAATTCTCAAGCAACACACAATGTTATCCCTGTTACACACAGTATCAACCTCCTGCGCTTCATCATAACATGTGAAAACTAGCTTTTGGCGAGAGCTGTGATGAAGTGCAAGAAGCACAATATCATCAACGTATCTGACGGCATTATTATAGCCCCCCCCCCCCCCCCCCCCCCCCNCAAGAAACAGCCAACTCCACTACCAGTAAGCTTGTGAATGTCATAAATGAAAAATTAAAAAAAAACGGCGAACGAAGCCCACCCTGTCGGATTCCATGAGTAGGAAGGACCGAAGGCTCAGAGAATGACATCCCTCAGCGTATTAACCACTGGTGATTCCTGTACCACAACTTCAGTACACCAACAATGGGCTGTGCGACCCCTTTATCTTATAGCTTATAAATAAGCGACCACTTATTCACTCTGTCCAATGCTTTGTTTGCATTTCAGAAATACGTATGCATGATGGACAGTTTGAGCGATAATGCCCTATTTCTGCTTCAAAGCTAAAACTGCCATCTCTGTTCCGCACATCGTTTTAATACGGAACTGTTAACTGTCTCTAAGGCAACGCTCATTTCCTCTATGAGTAACAACTCGAACATCTTAGATGCTGCTGTCTCAAACGCACTAGGTCTGTAATTCCCCTTATTGGTTATGTTCTTGCCTTTGTTCATGAAAACTTTTTGTGAAAATAAAACACGCGATTACTCGGCCGTAAGCTGAGTATGAGTCTTGTTTGGCACTTGCTTGTGATGCAGATTTTACTGCAAAAACTGCACCATAATGAACCATACCCGTATAGTTGATCTTCTATTTATTCAATATAAGTTATGATCAGTGCAGACATGAGGCTGTATAATTGTACGTCAGGCATCACCAAGAAAACAGAGTCGCACCAAAAGAATTTACCGGAAACGCTTCCCAGGGTAGTATGGTTACACGCAGTTATTGCATCAGGATCACATTTAGCAGCATTAAGAGCTGAAAATATTTGGCCTATTCTCAGTGTAAAGATTCGAATGCTACGGGGGAAATTCATTTGAAGAAAAAATAGACGGAGTAGTTTATGAACGACGGGCACGGAAACTCCATCGAAGATCGAACATTACATTTTCCAAGCTCAAAACAAACGTCAAAAAATACTTTGCTACATTTTAGGTGGTGTGAGATTACAAAATGCTATATGTTCGCGTTTATTCGAGAAGCCTAGTGGTTCTGTTACTTTAGGACTGGCATTTCCTCTTCTCTCAGGCTCTTCGCATTCTTCAAATAAATTTTTCCTACCTAATTCTTCTGATGGGGAATGAAACACCAAGCGAACCATCAATAAAATTGTGCATGATTTTACCTATTATAGCGAGTTATACCTAGCCATTTTCCCCTATTTTCAATCATACATGAAATATTCGTAAACTTATTCGGTGTTTTAACCTTCATTATGAAACAACTGTTTTTCAAATGCATTTAAATTCAAGGGTACAACTTTAATAATGATTTGCCTAGACATCCATAAAATAAGAGACTGCGATATTTTCTACAAGGCGGGAGCTGTCCTAACTATTCTCCTACTAACTCAAACATTAGCGAATATAATTATAGTAGTTACTGTTAAATGGGAGAGCGCCCTATATTTGCAACGTTCACAAAATTTAATGTGCTCAGTACAGGCACGATAGGATAAAATTATTGTGGCGCTCAATATCATTACTGAGGCTCAGACAGGTGATGACCTTGATGTGCGAGCGCCTATAGTACAAACCGGTCAGGCAATCTTAATTTTCTGTTTTATTCTTGGCAGCACATGAAGCAGGATAAATATTACTTAATTATCGTGCAGTAGCAACCTTGCGTCTCTCACAGAGGACGTGCTAGGCAACGTCATGCCTACGAAAAATCAGTAAATCAGTATTTGATTTGGTCACTGCAGGAAACACTCAACTTTACCGCGCTCACCTCTTTTCCGTCCAGGTGTATATTCAGGGTTCATATTCAACTGGTAAGTAAGTACTAGTCCTACGAAAATGATTTGCATATTTGATGCTAAAAAGGACTACGCGCGATAATGGTCCTATCTGAAACTCGCAATTCGAAAACGGCCAGGCACAACGCCACCAGAGCAGAATCACGACAACGAGCGAGAACAATGAAGGTTTAAATATAAAATATATATTATATATATACGTACTTCGTCACTATTGACAGACATATTTTATAGCGAATGAAAACATTTATAAGTTAACTGGATAAGAAATACGAGTTTTACTCGTAGAAATAGAAACGGCAAATCAAAGGAACCCCTCATTTTAATTTGACTAGTTTTTGAGAAAGGCACATTCCTACGTTATAATGTAACAGAATGAAATAATAGGATTGCCGTAAAGTACCACATAACGCGTCTCTTTGTACCTGCGCTGTACGGTTAACCACATAACACGATAGTCATCCCTGAAATTTATAGAAAAAGTGAGTAAAGTGCAAAATAAAGTATTCTAAGAACGTCTGCTTTGAATATTTACTTCAAAACGTATTTCATACAAATTTTAAGGACTTACCGAGTGCAAGCATTGTATAAATTTAGAAATATATTTTGCAGAATTTGAAATGTGTAATATACAGAATGTGCAAATTTAATGGAATGCCTTCGTATATAATTTGGACTATCATTGGGTGGAAAATCGTATTTTCAATTTTCCAATGAATGTCAGGTTATCATAGTTGCCGCAAAAATGAAATTTTCTTAAACATCAGTATCATAGAAAACATCAAGGAGGGACTATCAATTTTACAGAACAATTCGCGCTATACGAATCGCGTTGTATGATTACCTCAAACTCAAATTTCTGTCGTGTAGTGAGAATATCGCGCTATGTGTGACTATTCTGTATTCTAATTGCGAAAATGCAGGCGCCAACACATGCAACGCACCGTGTTTTTCAGGGAGAGGAGGTTCCTCACGGAAAGAAAGGAGTCTTCATTTAGTAACAACGGGACTGGAATAAAAAGTCACGTTCACAAGTAAAAGCATCGGTGACACTACGAACCAAAGGCTCTGTCTTTTTGTACACTCCTCAGAAAGAAAGGCGCATTCATTAGCCACATGTATGTGCCTGGAATAAAAGGTCAATTTTGCGATAAAAGAAACATCGGCGACACTACGAACCTAACGCCCAGCTTTTTCTTCGAATATTTCTCTGAGAAAGGAAGGAGTATTTGTGAGGAGGCTTCCGGGCAAGTTATACTTGAGCCTCCAATGGCACAGAAGAGTTTAGAAGACAAGTTAAGCTACGACGCTGCGGTATTTCTTAGCGACTGTAATTGGCGCATCACTTTTTGTGAGAAATGACTGGGACGTCGGACGGAGAAACTGGCGTGAGTTAAGCGGCAGGGTTCTGCTTCAGCAGTGCGCTACATTAGATTGGGTGCTATTATTCCAGGCACGCTTACACAAAGACTATAGAAACAATAATCAAAACTAGAGCACTCTGAAAGCGCATACCTCCTCAGAGCGAGGCAACGGTAGCAAAATATTCAAATTGGCTCTGAAACCATAATTTTCTTTGTATAGACTCCAAAATCTAATTATTTGTGCCTTTTGATTGTAATAACAGGTTTTGAAATTTTCTTGAAGATCCGTTCATAACTTTTTGAATCATACTGCTAACAAACGTTATGACATGTATGAGTCAAACATACAAACAATCCGATCTGCACCAAAATTCAATCATTAATGTTTCTCAACATTGCTAACAACCCCTTCAATTTTCAAAAAGATCGATTCATTATTTTTTGAGTTATTCGGTTAACTAGCACAAAATTAAAAACAGTAATAAGCAAACGAACGAACAAACGGATAATTACGAAAATTTGAACATGAACTCTTTATTATATACCTAATAACTCATGTTAATTTAATAAAAATCCATCCTTAACTTTTTGAGTTATGGCATTGAGAAAAATGAGGCAGACAAACAAACAAACGGATGGACATATCTTCATCAAAAACTAATAATCTGTTCCTCCTAACATACTTAACAATCCCTGTAATTTCGTACAAAGAGGTTCATAACTTTTTGAGTTATCTTGGTGACAGGCAGACAATCAGACAGATACTCTGACACACAGACAAACACGACGAAAACATAATCTCCTTGGAGGAGGTAATAAAATACACCAACGTGTGTTAGTATCAACATAATATAATAAACACTGTAGTGTGTTTATTTGTTTATATATTTATATGTTTATGTATCTGTATGTTCCGGGTCAGGCTTTGAACGAAATAGGCGAAAAATAAGCCAGGTTGCAGATTTTGTAATTCGATTGCGTTTTCATGGAGAATGATGACCAGATTGTAGAAGACGACGGAAGTAGGATCCGCATTTCTTTATTTAACTCAATGTACTTCTTTCTTGAAACTGTTCTTGGCATCGAAATAAGGGAGCTATTTTGAGCTGCTCTTAGCGCGATTATAGAACCTGATTGTTATCACTTTATCCATACATTCGAAACATATTTTTGTTCGCGTCCCTGAAAACTAATAGGTAGAAAATAGACCGGGTTGCAAATGGCAAACGTATATCTCAGTGCAGTTCTTTTTTTCCAACGTTGAAGTTCTCTGAATACAGATACAAATAGCTTCTCTAAGCACCCTGTTGCAATTTGCTTTGTACTCTCTTCTTGGGTTTCGATCATCAAAACTTTGGCTGCCCTGAGGGTCGGCTGATGCTCTTTTTGGCTGCAAGATCTTATCTTCGAAGCAAGTGACAAGATATTCTTCAGCGCTCAGAAGGCGAGAAAAGGCCATGAAGATTTTTTGGCACCAAATATTTTTCTCCAATTTGGGTTCTTCTTGCAACAGAATAAGAAGTCCCTTGAAGTAAAACTTCTCAGCTATAAGACAGCGTCAGTATCCTGGAAACAGAGCTCAGTATTTATTAGGAGACAATATAGACCAGGAAGCAAAGAATGCAACGGGAGGACTCAATAGGACTGAAATAAAACATAGCTGTGACCGCACGTAGCAAATTTACATCACATCGGCGAGTCGAAGTGTTTTAGGTG